>JAOPHQ010002910.1:0-82500 GCA_030340625.1 Merluccius polli
CTGATTTTGAATATATTCATATAATATGCTGAATAATATGATGAACCTCGTCCGGGGGGGGGGGGGGGCGCCTCACAAACACCTCTATCCCTTTCGCAATTATGCACTTGACAACCATTACGCGACGGCGGCGAAACACTACTAACCTGGTTTTCCTGATTTCCTATCGCGACTCGCTGCGTTGTTGCGCAGTGTTTTTTTTTTAAATGATAAACTTGCTTCGAGAGTCGTTTTTCGCTTTTTCCCCGTCGCTATATACTCCCGATTTTCGTTCGCACGCCTCGATTGTCCTCAGCCCTCGCTCTCGTCAGCCTGGCTTCGCGACGCCGACAAGCGTGCAGGTGTTTAGCAAACGTTCGTATATGTGTTAACGTACGCGCGGATATTGTATACCGCCGCGGCTTTTCTCCAGAAGACTAGAATAGGAGCGGCTTACTCTTGTGTTGTGTGTGAAGCAGGCGGGCGGGCGCCGGGCTGGAAAGGAAGAAGGTAATTACCTTCCCAGAGTGTGGGATTGTTTTACATTCTGATTCTGTGATTAGCTTTTGTAAAGTCCTCGCAGCCGTCTCACGGTTAGGCAGCCCCCCCCCCCCATAACCCGACAATAGCATCTTAAAGAATGGCCTCGCCGTTCGCCGGGGCAGCGTTGTGGCGATGAAAGCTCTCTAAATCCACGTCCGCCACCGGGAAGTCATTACAGCTGCATTTTAAATAGAAGTGAGATGCAGGTTTATTTAATCTCCTCCCAGGCATGCGCTGTAGTGTGCATAAACCTGCAACGATATGAGCCTCTGGGTACGGCAATTTCCGCCAATCTATTGGGGGGTTTTGTGTGCGTGTGTGTGTGTGTGTGTGCGTGTGTCTTGGTTTATACATATGGTCTTATGGCGTGTTATTTTTCAAGGGGGGGGAGTTGTGTATGTGTTTTGTTTCCTTTTGTGTGTTTTCTTTTTTTAGTTGGGGGGGGGGGGGGGGGGGGGGGTTTCGGGGGGGGGGGGTTGTGTGTGTGTGTGTGTGTGTGTGTGTGATTTTTTGTGTTTATATGTTGATCTTTTTGGTGGCATGTTGTTGTTTTTCCTGGTGTGTGTGTGTGTGTGTGTGTTTTCCGAGACAAGATGTTAAAGCATCGAGAAAAAAAATCTGTCCTCCCACCTAGAAGAAGAGCTGTAAACACCCACCCATTCTCTCTACCCCCCTCTCTCCCCCTCTCCCTCTCTCTCTCTCTCTCTCCCCCCTCTCTCTCTCTCTCTCTCTCTCTCTCTCTCTCTCTCTCTCTCTCTCTCTCTCTCTCTCTCTCTCTCTCTCTCTCTCTCTCACTCTGTCTGTGTACAGGGCCGCTGCCCAGCCAGGTAGAAGCACATGGGGCAAGGCAAGCGTAAAACGCCGGCCTACTCATTACACTTAGGTGAACAAAATCCCTGCCTCCACTTTTAGGCTCCATAAATAATGAAAACAGAGCAAAAAAAAAAAGAAAAAATAGGAACGAAAAAGCAAAACATTGTGATTACGCATGGACACACACACACACACACACACACACACACACACACAACAACAACGACAACACACACACACACACACAGACAGACAGAAGCCTTTTACAGTAAAGTAAGCCTTTTAAGACCACTGGGTTTGAAGAAGGGTGTGAGTGTGTGTGTGTGTGTGTGTGTGTGTGTGTGTGTGTGTGTGTGTGTGTGTGAGTGGGTGGGTGTGAGTGTGTGGGTGGGTGGATGGGAGATTGGCGGGTGGGGGGGGGGGGCGGATTGGGGGGGGGGAGGGGGCTAGCAAAGACAACCTAGAAGTGTGAACAAAAAAAAGTTGCGGGTTCAAGAGAAATGAACATATCACACGGTATATTCTGGAAGACAGACAGTTGCTCCAACTCCCGATCAAACGTAACCCAAAGAAAAATGTCCGTTTCAATGAAGCATTTTTTTTCTTTTCTTTTTAGCGGATTTAGTTTTTTTTTTCCCTCCTTTCTATCTTCTCTTTAAAAAGGGGAGAATATGGTTTCACCCAAAGACCTTCGCATTGGAGAAACGCACAAACGGATGAATGCCGAAATGAGGACAGGGGAAGAAAGAGGACATGAAGGAGAGACAAAGACAGATGGAGCGGCGCGGCGGGCGAGATAGAGCGAGCGGGAAGGAGAAAAGCATGAGTGTGTGAGAGAGAGAGAGAGAGAGAGAGAGAGAGAGAGAGAGAGAGAGAGAGACAGAGACAGAGAGACAGAGAGACAGAGAGAGACGGAGAGAGATGGAGAGAGATGGAGAGACATACTTGCCTCTGGCAGCTTGAGCATCGCAGTGTGCTGGTGGTGGAGACAAAGACAGAGAGAGAGAGAGAGAGAGAGAGAGAGAGAGACAGAGACAGAGAGAGAGAGACAGAGAGAGAGACAGAGACAGAGAGAGAGAGAGATGGAGAGACATACTTGCCTCTGGCAGCTTGAGCATCACAGTGTGCTGGTGGTGGAGACAAAGACAGAGAGAGAGACAGAGAGAGAGAGAGATGGAGAGAGAGAGAGAGAGAGAGAGAGAGAGAGAGAGAGAGAGACAGAGAGAGAGAGACAGAGACAGAGAGAGAGAGAGAGAGAGAGAGAGACAGAGAGAGAGAGAGAGAGAGAGAGAGGGAGAGACATACTTGCCTCTGGCAGCTTGAGCATCACAGTGTGCTGGTGGTGGAGACAAAGACAGAGAGAGAGAGACAGAGAGAGAGAGATGGAGAGAGAGAGAGAGAGAGAGAGAGAGAGAGAGAGAGAGAGAGAGAGACAGAGAGAGAGAGGGAGAGAGACAGAGAGAGAGAGAGATGGAGAGAGAGAGAGAGAGAGAGAGACAGAGAGAGAGACAGGGAGAGAGACAGAGTGAGAGACAGGGAGAGAGACAGAGTGAGACAGAGAGAGAGAGAGAGAGACAGAGAGAGAGACAGGGAGAGAGACAGAGTGAGAGACAGGGAGAGAGACAGAGTGAGACAGAGAGAGAGAGACAGACAGAGACGGGGCGGCGGTGAAAGAGATAAGCGTTATTAATGGCGCGGCGAGGCGAAAGCCTTCATTTGGCATCATCGTTTATACTTTATTAATGCCACCTGGAGTAACACGCGGCCTTCATACCTGCTCCGCGGCGGCCGGCGCGGGAGCCGGAGCGGCCGAATCCATTACACGCGATACGGTCGGGGGGAGACGCGCCAAGCAGATAGCCAACTGATACGCTATTATACGCTCTCAGAGCCGCCGCCGCCGCTCCGCGCTCGCCGATGTATTTGACGCTATGGAGTAATTACAGAGCGGATCTGCGTTGAACTGTTTTGTTTTTGGACGCTATGTGTGTGTATGTGTGTGTGTGTGTGTGTTTTTCGGCTTGTGTTTTATCGAACGTAAGAGACTCCGAAGGCCGTTTATGAGCGCTTTTCGTGTTCACGATCGCCGATATCCTTTTTTTGCACACACGGGAATGTGGGCGGGAATTGGCATGAACGGGTCGTCGTTATTCGCACGGGTCGTCGTCGTCGTGCCGACCGAAGGGTACGTCGCGGTTTTATAAATTTTGCGATGTGTTCGTTTTCGGAGAGGTGCTTTTGTCAAAAGCGACTCACCGGGGGCAGACGAGATGAGATGGGGTCAATCCCCCCGAAGGGAGCGTCTCCGAAAATCAACTAAAAATATGCCGAAATGAAATCGAAAAGTGAAAAATAATAATCAAACTAACCTTTTGGCTGACCTTTCACAGAAGCCGATTCACGACCGCCGCTCACTAGTCGCTTCCCCTTGTAAAAGTTTCAGAGCGGAGATGGACGCCGCGACCCGGTCCGCCTCTCTCTGAGTCACGCTCAGTAGCCGGGGCGACGGAAGACGAACGCAGGGCAATATAAACCGCGACGAGCCGCGGCAACAATAATCCATACGTCTTTAATCAACCAAAAGATCGCTTTGGCCGGCGGACGTTACTTTCTCGGACCGCGGCCAACGCAATCCCATTAGCATAGCCGCCGCCGGACAGATGTGCATGTAAGGCTGTGTGTGTGTGTGTATATATAAGGACTATCCAATTTGTTCAGCTCCTGGCAAGAGCCCTAAGCATGTGCGGGTTTTGTCAATATGTTGGGTTGGTCCGGATCGATGGACGCCAACAGTGCGAAATACTGTGAAGTCATGGGGGTTAGAGTCGCTTCGGGACCCCTCCCCCGTCCGCCGACAGCGGTTTGCAGGCCTCCGGCGCCGCGGAGTTAGTTATAAACTTGTCCGCGTGGCGTGGAAAGGAAGGGAGAAAAACGACATTGAGTGATGATTCATCATCGAACCGCTTCTCGCAGCGTCCCAAACAAACATCCCGGCTTACAGGAACAGCGTCAGACGTTATTTAATCCTGCGTACGATCAAATCGCTTATTACAGTAACGCCGTTTCCAACTGTTTGAATGAGAAGAGTGGACAGCGGAAAAAACGATACGACGAACGTAACAAATGTCCAATTCCGTTGTCGTCACCGTCTCATTTCCCCCCCAGATACATCGATACGGTGTTAAGTGGACGACGCTATACGTTGTCAGTCCTTCATATGAGCCGTTACAACCCACCCCCCCCCCCCCCCCCACACACACACACACACCCCTCTGATATGAATGGGGTGGTAGACATTACACTGTGTGGCGGCCTTCGGTGACTGGTTGGCTTCCGGCCCAACTCCCCGGTCCACACACCGTCAGAGCAACCGGTGCATTAGTAGCCCCACCGCCCCCCTCTGCACACACACACACGCGCGCGCGCGCGCACACACACACACACACACACACATACACGCACACACACACACACACACACACACACACCCTCTTTCCGAAGCCGTCCCGTGAATCAGCTCTGGCAGGGAGACATCAATATGGAGTTGGGTGAATGAAGACCAGTGAGTGCAGACATTTAGCTCCTTGGGACTCCTTGTCTCCCCTGTTTGGTAAGTGCTGATTGGATGAAAAAGAAAAAGGGGGAGGGGAGGGGGGGGGGGAGGAAAGTCGGGAATTAAAAGAGCCGCAGTAGAGGCTCATGGGGGGGGGGGGGGGGGGGCTGGGGTTAGCGGTCTGTAACGGCTGAACGGTTTCGGTCATTTTTTTAAGAATTACTCGGATTGAGACGCGCCGTTTCGCTGCGGTTGTCATGGTTACGAAAGCGTCTGTGCCTCCTCAGACAGAGAGACACGCCGTTCGCTGCGGTGTCATAGTTATTATAGTTTAACTGTGTGTCTGTGCCTCTCATGTGGCGGTATATGGGACGTGGCGTGGGCGGCGCGCGCGGGGGGTGGGGGGGGGGAAGGGGTGCTATTATTATATTTTTGTGTGTAGGTTTATGTTGTAATAAATAGGTCATGAATGTGCGAATGTCCTCTCAGGTACTCAGGAGTTACAAGCCGATATATTTAGGCGAGATGTCATTTTTAGGCGGGAAATAAAAAAGGGAGTTGAGAGGTTAAAAAAAAAAAAAACAGGCCGACAAACAAGAGACAGATATTTCGATCCTCTTTTTATTTATTTATTTATTTATTTTTTGCAGTTCTGTATTAGCAAAAGCGAAATTCGAGTGAGCGAGCGGCTCTCGCCTACTGTACCGTAGGTAACAATGGCGTTACGCGCGCGCGTGACTCGGGTTACGCTCTCCGAGGCCTTTTTTATTATACATGATGTCTATTCATTTTGCTTTATGAATTATTCCATTCATTCGCGGGGGCCTCGAAACATTATGATGTTAATGATCACTCGGCGGCGGCGGCGGCGGCGACACACAACGACGCGGCGGCGGTTCCCCTCGTATAGACGCAGGTGAAAAATGAATAAGGTCCTCCTTGTCGACAATTACGCCGCGTTCAACATGCGATGTGTGTGTGTGTGTGTGTGTGTGTGTTCGAACGCTTGCGCGTAAAAGGAGGAGGCGAACGCTTTCATCTTTTCGAGGAGGTGTGTTGTTGTTGACGACGGATAACGGCGCTCCGGGAAAGAGAGGCGGTGCGGCCTTTTGATGAGTTCGCCTCGACTGACGCTTCGTTTCTGCGAGAGTTTGTCATCCTGCAGCTGCGCTTAACCCGGGCGTCTTTCGCCTTGGCGGTTGCTCAAAGGGCATGGCGGCGGAAAGACGTGACATTCAGACCGAGAAGGTCTAAATAATGAACATTTGACCGGAGACGATGAATCCAGCGGTGGTGAAAATAAATAAAAATGGATTCTGCACATTGAACAGGTGTTTAACGCGCAGCAGTGTCCAAACTTTCGGTCGGGGGCCCATAAATGGACAGCTGTTCAATTTCATCCTTTCATAAATTGTCAGAGAGAGTGTGTGTGTGTGTGTGTGTGTGTGTATGTGACCATGTGTGTGCCTGTGTGACCATGTGTGTGTGCATGCATACGTGCTTGTGTGTGTGTGTGTGTGTGTGTGTGCATGTGACCATGTGTGTGTGTGTGTGTGTGTGTGACCATGTGTGTGTGCATGAATACGTGCGTGTGTGTGTATGTATGTGTGCATGTGACCATGTGTGTGTGCATGCATACGTGCGTGTGTGTGTGTGACCATGTGTGTGTGTGTGCCTGTGTGACCATGTGTGTGTGTGCCTGTGTGTGTGACCATGTGTGTGTGCATGCATACGTGCGTGTGTGTGTGTGTGTATGTGACCATGTGTGTGTGTGCCTGTGTGACCATGTGTGTGTGCATGCATACGTGCGTGCGTGTGTGTGTGTATGTGTGCATGTGACCATGTGTGTGTGTGTGTGACCATTTGTGTGTGTGCCTGTGTGACCATGTGTGTGTGCATGCATACGTGCGTGCGTGTGTGTATGTGTGACCATGTGTGTGTGTGTGTGTGACCATGTGTGTGTGTTTGCCTGTGTGTGCATGCATACGTGTGTGCATATGTGTGTGTGTGTGTGTGTGTGACTGACCGTGTGCCAGTCGATTTTCCCTCTCCTCCTCGTGCCGCTGAGCAGTCAGGAGGCGCTCCCTAAATCCCGGCCAAACACTCCCCCCCCCCCCCCAACTCTCCCCCCCCCCCCCCCCCTGGCTTGGGTCTTACGCACCCCCCCCCCCCCCTCCCCCCCAAGGAGGCAAGGGAGCCAGGGGATACCTACGCGCAGGTCGTTCCCTTATGTGGCCGGAGAGACCGACAACCGATCGCCACAAGATGGGGTTCAGGGGTTCAGCCGCCGAGACGCCGCAGTCCCTCACGCGGGTTGACGTCAGAGGGTTACATCAGCGGCGGCGGCGGCGGCAACGCATCCCATTAAAGGCAGTCTAATGGGCTCTGTGCCACGCGGGGGAACGGGGGGCTGGTGGTGGTGGGTGGGGGGGGTCTGGGGCGGCGAGGGGCGAGGGCGGCGGGGATGCTGGATGTCTATTGGTTTGCATGCATCAGCAATCTGTGGCGGTGGATTTTTTTCTTTTTTTTTTTCTTTCTGAAGCCCTTTGCCAACAACTGCACATTTCTATGGGGGCGCCAGAAGGGGAGTAGCAGGCGGCGGCGGTGCCCGTTAACCAACTCGTCGAATCGTCTTTTATTTACTCGCCGGTGGATTCAGCAGCGGGCCGCGGATAAAAAGCGGGGGGGTTGAAGGTGGTCGCTTTTTTTTGTGTCCTTGACGCTTAAAAATAATTCAGTTTAGATCCGCCCTCGGAGCCTCGGTGACACGGCGTCGCGACTGAAGTCTCGCTTTATTGAGACGAATGTCGAATGTCGCCGCTTCCGAGCGTACAATGGGCCTCCGCCGCCGCCGCCGCGTAGGATCAACTGAGGCTGGAAATGAATTAATTTCTGTCGTCGTCTTGACACGGAAAAGTAACAAATACGCAGTTAGGGACCGTTTCCATTAGGGGCCACACGCAAGTCGGCACGATTACTCGGCGGCGGCGGCGGCTTCCTGTGTCGTCATGCTGAAGCAGCAAACTCGACACACATTACGCGTTCTTTTTATAAACCTTTTTACGCACGCTGCCGGTATGTTAAACTTATGGTGGTTTTTTCGACGGCGTGAGAGCACAAAATGTACGGCACGCAAAAAACGTCGTATTTTCGGGTGAGAGAGAGAGAGAGAGAGAGAGAGAAAAAAAAAAAACAACCTCCACACGCTGCAGAGTGAATGTTTTCTCGTCGTGGCGGTGAAAGGAGTCGCCGTCCATTATGGGCTGTTTGCTCCCGCGATGGCGGCGGCGGCGAGGCTTTCTCAGCCCCCCCCCCCCCCCCCCCCCCCCCCCTTGTTGCCTGAAGGGAATCTACTAAAAGCCTCCTGTTTGCAACCGCCTCGCCGCCGCCTTCTACTCTACATAACCGGGATAATAACAAATTGCTCACGGTGCCACTCAAGAAAAAGCTCACTTTGTGTATCAAAGTCATTACCGAAAAAAAAAAAAAAAAAAAAAAAGAAACAAAAAAAACCTCTTTGCGCGCAAGTCGACTCGCTTTTTTTATCACGAATCCCCGAAGCGGAGCGGTTTGCGGCGGTTTGACTTCGCTCGGCGTTGTTTGGCACAAAGGCCACAGGTCCTCCATCCTCGCGTCGCTCTTTCGGCTCTGACCCTATACAGTCGTTGCTATTCTATAGTCGTGTAACTATTCTGGGATGCGTCGAGAGTCTTGTCACTTAGTAGTGCTGCCATAGGTTGCAGGCTGCTCTATCTGTGGCATGCCAGCCACGCGCGGCCGTAAGGGTCATATTGTGCAGTATTGTGTCGCAGCATGCGGGGGCTTTCCCATAGCCCTGTGCGCCTTTATGGGGGTTAGCGGTTAAGTGCGAGGCTTTTAGAGGCTGAAATAATACCACACAGTGCACAGTAAAGGTGTCACATTTGCAGAGATAAGAGAGATAACGGCCCCCCCCCCCGCACCCCCCCCCCCCGCCGGCCCACACACACACACATATACACAAACACACACACACACTCACGCACACACACACTTTTAATCAGCAGCAGAATAAACAATCCTTTTGGGTTAGTTTTTGATTATTATTGTGTAACACCCATGGAAACGACGTCAAATAATAAAAGAGAAATTATTGACCGTCACTACTGCCCGACGTGATACGCGATATATATTTACACACATTTTTTTTCACTGCACATTTATTACGGGGTGTGTAATTAAACGACTGCTTTTGCGGCGGCGGCGGCCTCTCCTTGTGTTGTGTACCCTGCTTGTGCCGTTTCAGATCAGCCACAACAAACCGAAAATTGTTGCTGGGAGATGAAAGTAGACGTACAGCAGCCATATGTCATGTTTGTGTCGCATACAAAAAAACCAATATATAAATATATATATATATATATATATATATATATATATATATATATATATATGTATTCGCTGATACTTTTATCTGAGTTACTATGTCGAGATACATCAGGCCGGATCAGTCGCTCGCCTGCAGGATTGGTTTTGCTTCGTTTAATTCGACGCTGTGAATGTATGGCTGTTCTGAGGCGTGAAAGGCGACGTTAAGTATTAGTAACCCCGGCGACGGCTGGGAGAGAGGAAGTGTATTATGGGGTGGTAGGGGATAGGTGTGTTGTGTGCCGCCGTACCTACGGCGGCGCGCGAGACGAGACCCTGTGTGTTATTATCTCCGAGACGGGGATGATTAAAACGTCGTCAGCGGTCCAGTGGTCTAGAGAGAGAAAGCCGTCGTGTGTTTATTACAAATAAGGAGAGAGGGGGAAATGTGCGCACATGTACTCTTTGTGCTGTGTGGCGATCAGGAAGCTCACTCTGTTGTTTCAACAAAGCTTTGTTTTTCTTTTTTTTTCCCTCAAAGTGTTGTACATTTTATGATCCTGAGCTTGTCGGTAGGTGTAAGTGCGTAGGTGCTTATTGGGTTGTGTGTGTGTGTGTGTGTGTATGGGTATGCTTGCTTGTCTGTGTGTTTGTGTGTGTGCATGCGCGTGTGTGCGTATGGGTATGTGTGTGTGTGTGTGTGTGTGTGTGTATGGGTATGCGTGTATGTCTGTGTGTTTGTGTGTGTGCATGCGCGTGTGTGCGTATGGGTATGTGTGTCTTTGTGTGAGTGTGTGTGTGTGTGTGTGCACGTGTGTGTGTATGGGTATGCGTGCATGCGTGCTTGTGTGTGTGCATGCGTGTGTGTGCGTATGTGTGTGTGTGTGTGTGTGTATGGGTATGCGTGCTTGTGTGTGAGTGTGTGTGCACGTGTGTGTGTGTGTGTGTGTGCGCGTGTGTGTGTCTGGCCTCCATGTTGTTAGAGGGTGAACCCATCCTCTCCTCCACTGGGAAGACTAAAGCTCTCAGGCTATGTTGTGATGAAAATAAATCTGAAAACAAACAGGTACGGGGGAGAGTAGTGGCGGTGGTGAAGGGGGTTTGGGTCCCAGCCAAAAGGTACCGGGTTTGATCCCCTGCACGCCCCCCCTCCCCCCCCCCCCCCCCCCCCCCACGTACGCGGCTGGTAACTCAGATAAAAGTATCGGCGGATATAACCGTATACATTTATTATTTACGCGACACACAAACATGACATGGGGCTGTCATTATGTCTGCTTTCATCTCCGAGCACAACGTTCTGTTTCTTGTGACGGATGTACTGTACGGATCTGAAACAGCGCAAACCCCACAGACCCGTATCCGAAAAACACAGCAAGTCGATTTTTTTTTAAATGGGAGCATTTCAGGCTAAGATAAGATAAGATAAGATAGTCCTTCATTAATCCCCCTTAGGAGAAATTCACAAGTGACAGCAGTACAGTGGGAAAAGAGAGTACGAAAACAAGAGTATATATACAATACATTTACCAATTTGAAATAAAATTATAATAAAAAACTATTAGAATAAGATAAACTATATACTATATACATGTAACTGTCTGTTTGTAGGTGACCTGTGCGTTAAAAATAAATAAATATGACTAAAGTATAAATATAAATGTGCCAATGTGCAGGGTAATGGAAAAAAACACCGTAAGTCGTTTATATTAATGGGAGCATTTGAGGCTAAAGAGTAAAACGGCTACAAAGCACATAGTGATGAGTTCTCCAACCGATTACTACGACATGAGGCGTACAACGACTCCTTCACAAGTCGTGAGTCTAGACATACGTTCCCGAATGACGTCATGCATTAATCCTAAACGCATATATTCCAGTTCTTCCCCCCAATCAGCCTGCAAAGTCTGCGCTTTAGCTCTGCACATATGTTGTTTTTGTCCCCGATGCCAAATGCATAAATGCATGAGCCATTTCTGCTAAGTTAAGTCATCTTGGTACCCCGCCCCCCCCGCCCCCCCCCCCCCCCCCCCCCCCCCCTGCTATCAATTTGTTTTTCTTTTCCTGATCTTGCGCTCTAGCAAATGCAATAAATGCAACCCATTGTTGTCGGGGTGAAAACATGCAGTGTAATTAACGGAGTTGGGATCACGCATCGGTGGCTACGGTAATTGTCGGAAAATAAAAATAATTCCCTGTTTATTAATAAATCACATTTTAAAACGGTGGCTTCTGAAATTTAGGGTTTTGAATTCATTAGATATTATAGATTCATAAAGACTCATAAAGTGCACACGCTGCCATATGGGGTTGCACATGTCAAATGTGTATTTAATTTTAAAACCTGATGAACGGATACAGTTTTAAATACGCGCCGAGATTACATACGTGTGTGTTATTATGTTCAAGTCCACACAGGGGAGGAGAAATCGTCGTATGTCGTTGGGATGTGCCTCAATTCCGCCGTTTCATGGATTTTTCTTGTTAATCTCCATATATAAATATTTCAGTCTATAAATAAGTCGATGCAGGGGTTATTTAGTTATTTATGCATTTCCCACCGTAATATATGTGCTTTTTGGCAAAGTGTTTAGATCGAGTGAACGCATTCGAGTCAACACCCATTCACAAACATATCGATCAATCAGAGCCCACGATCAATACCGAGCGTAAGATCAATATTGGAGCCACTACCAAATTGAAGTGGGACCTGGTTTTCAAAAGCCACCAAATACCCAGAGCCCGGGATGGCTGGGGCTAAGACAAGGAAATGTGAAGGCACTGCTTGAGCAATTGTTTGCACGTGAAGGTGAACAGAAATACATAAAAATACGAATGCTACAGCAATAAGTCATGTGATGCGTTTGATCTTTGACTGTATTGCTTTCTTTGATTACCAGATGAGATCGTATTTAGCTGAAAGTTAGACGAAGCCATCTTCGAGTCAAAGTCCCCCATAGCAGAAAGAAAAACATATATTTTACCACTTTTACCATTTTAACACTTTGGCTGATTGCAGTCCCCAATTTTTTTTTTTTTTTATGATTTCTACATTGGTTGAATCATCTTGGACTCATGATTACGCATAAATGTTTTAGTTTTAGTTCAAGGTCGAAGTGATAGGAGGAGACTTAAGATTTAAGCTGAACCCGTCCTCACAGCTCAGCTCAGGCTGCTGCTGGATGCTCTCCCATCCCAGAAGCTCCTGTCCACACATTAACCTCTGGCTCTTGTTGTGGACACCATAGCTTGCTTAGATGCAATAGCCAAACAAATTAAAATGGCTAAATGTCTGTTTTTATTGTCTCTCTTACAAAAAAAACCGATGAGGATGTGATTTTGTTTTTTGGAAAGTCCGAATATCAATGTTGAAGTTAGAATTGCCTCGCCGCCTTGCATGGCTCATTGAGAAGAGGCTTATCTGACTCTCATGGCTATCAAGGCTTAGTGAACAATGAAGCAACGCAATTAACCACAATCTAGCTTTCACAGCAGAAAAGTTAAAAAAGCGTGGCCACTTCAAATTGCCTCTTTTAAGTTGTACAATAATGTTACTTCATCCGGGGGTAATAACATCACACAATATGAACACGTGAAACATTCATAACGTCACGGCGACGGCGTTCTTGGCTTATAAAACCGCGCCTGAATAAGTCATCCTGTCACGTTTCACAAGTTTTCGTTTGATGCGACGCGAGGGGGCGAGGGACGTTTCATAACGCCGTCTCCTAAAAAACCTTTATTAAATAGGACAAAATGATAAATTAGAAACACGCCCCTCGGTTGCGTCGCGGGTTTCTCTCCGCGTGACGCAGACCTCGTATGATACGAGAGAGACAACGGTTGTCAAGCGCGGGGAGAGACGACGTCCGCTAAAGCTTTCATTTTAACCGGTTTCATCTTTGTTTGCTTTTCCGTATGATCTATAGCCGCCGGCCGCTAAGTAGCCACCGAAGAAAACGATAAGCGCACCCAACGGAGAATGTAGGACCTCTGCCAAGGCGGTATGGGAGGAACCACTGATAAGTGCGGTATATCATCCACAGCTGGCCTGATCCCACACACACACAGCATCCCTCCCCCCCATCTCCCCCCCCCCCCCCACACACACACACACACACACACTTGTGTTGGGACCTGTTACTCAGGTCTTTTGGGAGGGAGAGAGAGAGAGAGGGGGGGGGGGGAGGCAGCGGTTTTTTTTTCCTTCTCTCCTCTTCGCCGGGTTTGGCCCGCGGATGAGTAAGGACCTCTTCGCTCGCGTATCGATTTACGCGGCCGCCGACGTATTATCCGGAAAACAAAAATGAAATAGGAATAAGGCGAATAAGATTGAAGCGTGGATCGGGGGGGGAAGTATGAGAGCCATGTTTCAGCGGGCGCGATGGGACGGGTCGTAAACGGGTCAGGGGGGCTGCGGGCCGACGTGGATGGAGATCCGGTGGCGAGGAGGAGGACGGGATATTTACAGTGCCTGCAGTGTGTGTGTGTGTGTGTGTGTGTGTTGCTGGGGGGTGTGTGTGTGTGGAGGAAGTCCCTCTCCGGTGCAGACAGTATGGGGCGGCTGGAGGTTCAGACCCTGTGAAGGACAAGCCGGTGGGTTTCACACACACCGGGCCGTTGAGCGGCTAAATGACGCCGTTACCAGGAGTAATTAAAACAACCCAGCGACTCCTCCCAATGCCTGCGCTTTATTTTGCGTTCTTTCTTTCTGTCTGTCTGTCTGTCTGTCTGTCTGTCTGTCTGTCTGTCTGTCTGTCTGTCTGTCTGTCTGTCTTTCTTTCTTTCTTTCTTTCTTTCTTTCTTTCTTTCTTTCTTTCTTTCTTTCTTTCTTTCGTCCCTCCCTCCCTCCCTCCCTCCCTCCCTTCCTTCCTTCCTTCCTTCCTTCCTTCCTTCCTTCCTTCCTTCCTTCCTTCCTTCCTTCCTTCCTTCCGTCCGTCCGTCTGTCTGTCTTTCTTCCCTCCCTCCCTCCCTTCCTTCCTTCCTTAGTTCTGTCTCTCTGTCCTTCCTTCCTTCCTTCCTTCCTTCCTTCCTTCCTTCCTTCCTTCCTTCCTTCCTGTCCGTCCGTCTTTCTTTCTTTCTTTCTTTCTTTCTTTCTTCCTTCCTTCCTTCCTTCCTTCCTTCCTTCCTTCCTTCCTTCCTTCCGTTCGTTCATCCTTTCGTTCATTCGCCACATTTATTCTTTGTCTTTGTTAAGAAAGTCAGTCTCCCGGTTCATGTTTACATTTATTCCTCATCGATTTTTCCTTTCTTGAAAAGTGATTGTGTTGTTGGACCACTTCACGGTGTGACCTTTGGAGAGCAGATAGATAGCAGCCTTACATTTACAAGCTAATACATTTGTTCCCACGCAGCATTAAATACCTTTCTAGCCTTTCTCTTATGTTTTATTTATTTCAAGTGCAAGGAGTGATGACTGATGTCATCACAGGTTGTTCACCATCGCTCTTCTTCTTCTTCTTCTTCTTCTTCTTCTTCTTCTTCTTCTTCTTCTTCTGTGGCCGCCAGATACTAAACGCCGCCACCCATAATCACCAGGGACGGGGCGTTTGAACGCAGCGCCGTCGCTGTAACGTCAGCATGTGTCGCGTATACGCGGCAGTATTGATCCGACGCGGGGTCTCAACGCAGCCGTTAAAATTGCACACGCGTGTGAAAATCATCTTCCAGCATCTTTCCTTTATGTAACGCCGGCGACCGCAGAAGAAGAAGAAGAAGAAGAAGAAGAAGAAGAAGAAGAAGAAGAAGAAGAAGAAGGAGAAGGAGGAGGAGGAGGAGGAGGAGGAGAAGAAGAAGAAGAAGAAGAAGAAGAAGAAGAAGAAGAAGAAGAAGAAGAAGAAGAAGAAGGAGGAGGAGGAGGAGGAGGAGGAGAAGAAGAAGAAGAAGAAGAAGAAGAAGAAGAAGAAGAAGAAGAAGAAGTACAGACAATCCCACTAGAATAGATGAAATTTGATTTGGTGCTATGACGTGCCATTTTGACCTGTTCTAAGAAATATAATAGATCCATTTTTCATTAAATTAATTGAACATTGCCCACGATCCCTCGGGGATGGGGGGGGGGGTGGTTAGTCAGCGTCTGAGGCTAATTCTTATTCATCTCATAAGAAGTCATTACGATGACACAGAGAGACTGTGTTCTTCTGTTAATTATTAGGGCCAACTTTGCCGTGGTGCGGAAAGATAATTTCATTTTCTGTTATCCATTTTTCAAAAAAGAAGAAAAAAAAAAGAAAAAAAAAATCCCGGTCATTTCGCATTTCGGCTAATCGGCGGTTCTGAATCCTAAAAGCGTGACCTAATGAAGACTTCTCCTCTGTCATTCTCCACCCGACCGTTTCATTTCGGCGCTACGTCTCTCGACTAATGGCTTCTATAAATACGACTCGTATATCTATACTTTCTTTCTTTCATTAGGACTCCAGAAGACTAGAGCCGCCGCCGCCACCGCCACCGCCGCCGCCGCCACCACCGATACGAACCCCTTCATCCGGCTGGAGGAAGCCAGAGATGCCCTCCCATGCTGGGCTCTTCTTCTCAGACCACAGGGGTAGGTGTGGAAGAGGCGCCTAGCGGCTAAGTTGCTAGCTTGTGTCAATGCACTGTTGCATGAGCAAAACCCTCTTTAAGAGGATCAACAGCGAATCAGTGCAGCCAGTGCATTGTTAATCCCGCCCTCCTCATCCCCCTCCTCCTCCCCCTCCCCCTCCTCCTCCTCCTCCTCCTCTCTCCTTTACTCCTTGAGTACAGCATTGACACACTTGTCAAGTGACACAAGACATGAAAAGGGTGACAACATTTCAGTTCTCTGGATGTTGACGCAGGATCAACAGCGAATCAGTGCAGCCAGTGCATTGTTAATCCCGCCCTCCTCCTCCTCCTCCTCCTCCTCCTCCTCCTCCTCCTCCTCTCTCCTTTACTCCTTGAGTACAGCATTGGCACACTTGTCAAGTGACACAAGACATGAAAAGGGTGACAACATTTCAGTTCTCTGGATGTTGACGCAGTTATTTCTGTTCAACTTCGGGTCTCAGGGAAGACTTTCAGACTGTCTGTGTGGGTTTCAACTTATTAGGGGATGAATCATTTTTTTTCTGCACTTTTTTTTTTTTCACTAATGAAATGTTTATCCCATCTACAACAGGTGTCTGCAAACCCAGACACCAATTTTTGTCCCAATTTGCCAATAATAACCGGATACAATTTGCAACTGTTCCCCCAAAAAAGTGTTTGTATCGGTAAAATTGTTAAATTAGCACATGTCCTATTTGTCCCACGGGAGTTGTTTCTGTAACGCATAAAATTGTTATACTGCTGCGTATATCCGTTCAGTTTGGGGGTGGGGGGGTTGGGGGAGGCAGGGGGGGGGACACTGGGATAACAAAAACCAAATGGCTGCCAAGCGTCCGGCCTCTCAGTGTGACCTAAGGCTAGCCGGGACACTTCAATGTCATGAGATTTTTTTCTCTGATTATGCTGTCAAAAATGTCGTTATTGTAAAATCGATGTTAAACTGAATGCTAATAATAGAGGTTTTGATTGATTTGAGGTTGTTTTTTTTTTTTGCAGAAAGGCAAAAAAACAGTTTTTTGCTCTTTTTCTCGGGTTTTACGGGGGAAAGTTGACGCCTAAATTCGTCCCCCCCCCTCCCCCCTCCATTTTCCATTCAGTCTCCAGCTTTTAAACCTCCCTGTCCAAAAAATAAAAATAAGAAAAGCGGATTTGTCCTTTGCTTCAACAGGGGTCCATTTTGTGTGAGTGCCGAGCGGAAAAAAAAACAAAAAAAAGGGAAATGCTTGTCCTAAAATGGAACCAAAATTAAACCCAGATTGCGTGATATGGGACTGTGCCATGCTCAGTGGATTGGATGCCACATTCACTTTGAGGAATACGCTGTGATAAATGGTATCATAAATGAGAATATACAACCGGTGGACATTCTGCTATTGGCACACATTGCTCATTATCACGACATTTTCTCACACACACACACACACACACACACAGAAAAAGAAAAAAAGATTTGTATGCTTTGTAATTCACGCACAGCGGCAATCCTGACGGTGCACACAGGATTACGCGCACACCTGTCTGTGTGCATAAAACGCTTTTGAATACGTTGTATTTTTTGTCCGAAAAAAAAAAACTTCACGGAGGATATTCCCGGTATCCAACGGACAGAGAAGATATTCACGTTTTAGGGGATTCAAAGGCTTCAGAGCCGTTGAGAGATATTATATCTAGGACCTGTTTTGTAAAATGTAAAACCAATCTGCAGATTGCACTTCATAAATCCTTTTCACCGCCGGTATTCAAAGCATATATGGATTCAACCGCTTCAGATGTCAAATGCTTTTTTTTTGAATGTATTACGATGTTAGAGACACATACTTCAAACATGTGTCTCCCTAAACCGCATCAGATATGTGCGGCTGCGAGCTTGATCAATTAAATGATTAAGTCCTCTGTACATAGCCGTTTGACACATGAGCTTGTTCTCTCTCTCTATCCGCGTACACTTCTTTTTCTCAGCTAAACTTCAGGTGAAACATAACTTAGGAGGACTCCATTTTGTTTGAACAAACATACGCTTTGAAAATGTAATAACCCGCAGTTGCTCATATTCCTATGCGACCGCCGAGGTAGTTCATGATTCACACTCTCGCCGTACTTTCCATTGTTGTGATGATGCAACGCTCCCGCACTACAGAAAGCCACCATTAAGATAACACCAAGACATAACCACTGCAGTCAACCGTTGCAAAGAGTTATTATTCTGCATTCGGTTTTTTTCTCTATTTATTTGCTAATAATTGTCAAACGGGAACAGTGACTCATACAGTACTGCTGCTGATGAAAGAGGTGGCGGCGCATTGTGCCGTGGTTCAAATTAGAGGGCAATTAGACGGAAGAAGAAGAAGAAGAAGAAGAAGAAGAAGAAGAAGAAAACTGTCCAAATGGATTAGAAAACAAGTATTTCTTCAAGGGAGGAGGTGGGGGTTTAATTAAATCTCAGAAAGCAAACCTTTTGACCACTTCTTCACAGGAGGGACATAATTAGTCTTTAGGCGGATGAGGTGAGCGGCCGTTTGCTCATTCACGCTGCAGTTCTGCACTCTGGATAATACTAACTAACCAACAATACTGCTACTCCTTCAAATAATAATAGTGATGTGAATGTGGATATGAACATGAATGGGAATGATCGTTGTCGTCGTCATCATCATCATCATCATCATCATCATCATCATCATCATGACGCTATGAGAGTCAGACAAGTGGAAGTTTTTTAGCCCTCTTTCTAGTTATTCGACCAAAAGAAAAAATCAATCAATCATAATCAATCACCATAACCACAGTGCCATCTTTTTCAGGCCTGACACGACACACACACACACACACACACACACACGCACACACACACACACACGCACACACTGTCCGCGAGGAGATCATAAATTTTTAAAAAGCCCGAATGACCTTTTTACCTCCTAATTAATAATGATCATTGTGAGCCTACCATCTAATCTTGCCTTTAGCGTTCAATTATTTATCCGCAGATCGGATTATCCAAAACACCATTCAAACAAAATGGAGTCCTTCATAAGTGACCTCATCATACTCGTGTTTTGCGTAATGACCAGACACTTAGCTCCGTGTTATTTTAATCATGGCCCTCGGACCGGACCGCAGGAAAACAGTTTTCAACGGTACAACTTAGCGACAACAACAGCGCCGTTAGTCACAGATGTCAAAGAAAACACCTTGTGATGACCATGGATGATAAGCTAAATATAGACCCATGTGAATACGTGTGACTGTCTTTGGATAACATATAACATACAACATATATATATAATATAGTATGTAGCAGTATATAGTGCATAGCATATATCATATCACATATGTAGCACATAGTATACTATCAGCCCATAGTATATAACACATTGTGTACAGTATAGTATATACTATATCATATGGTGTACACTATAGTATATACTATAGTATATTATGTTTATTAATATGATATAGTATAGTACATGATATATAGTAGGCCTACACACACATATGCGCTATGTGTGTGTCTGTCTGTTAATGTGACGAGAATACACACATAATAAAGTCATTATTTTCTCCCAAAGCGCGCGTGTCGTCTTTACTATTTTTTCCCCTATATCTTGTTATGTGCTAATAGAAAGACACGTAGGCAGAGACTGTGTGTGTGTGTGTGTGTGTGTGTGAAGAAGGGGGGGGGGGGGGGGGGGGGGGGGGGGGTGTGAATTAGCGAAGAGAAAAGCAATCACTGGGGAAATGAGAGTCGGTTAAGACGAGCAGCCAGTGCTTTTTGACAGGCAGCTGTCAGCCCATTTATTGCAGGCATTATAGTGGTCCTCCCCCCCCCCCCCCCCCCCCCCCCCCCCCCCCCCCCCCCCCCCCCCCCCCCCCCCCCCCCCCCCCCCCCCCCCCCCACACACCATCACCCCCCCCCCCCCTCCCACCACCAGCAGCATCACGCCGCTGATAAGACGCTCTGGGACCATATAGCACGTGTGATTCTTCTGTTTCCCCCCCCCCCTCTGACTATGATAACTCACTCGGACTCTCGTCCGCCACATCCCATTAACCTCATAGAGGCGGGAGCGCCGGGAACGAGGCTCGCTTCAATTGACCCTCCCCACGCGTTTCGCCCGCCTTTTTAAAAAAAAAAAACACCAGCAAGTGAAAGAAGAAGAAGAAAAAGAAGAAGCCTGGAAATGAATTCAATAACGTCGTCCGCCATCTTTTTTTTCCCTCCAGGGCCGGGGTGTGTGTGTGTGTGTGTGTGTGTGAGCGGTGCTAGTGGCGGCGCAGGGGGGGCCCACAACGTGAGAGCGAGGATTTACGTGGTGGGGGGTTTATGGCTTAAGGTTTATCTTCTGCGGTGTTTAGAGGGACCTCTCACACACCATGGTCTCACCTTTAAAGACGGATCTGCGAGCGGACCATCTGCTTTTCATGGTTTCCTTTTCACCGCCCGAGTCCGCCGCCGCTGTCTTTCGGTTGAGTTGCGCTCCACCGCAGTTATTTTGACATCGTTTTATGTATTTTTTTGACAATATATTTCAAGCGTGGTTGAGTTATACTGTATGTTGAACCGGATTTGAACCGCTTTCAACCTTTTTTACACGCGTGTGTTGTGTAAATGCCACCTAAATGTCAATACAGTGTTTCATATGTCGGGTCATATTAAGTCTTGTCGATGTGTTCAAAAATGGTTTAAAACAGTGATCCGATTCTGCACTCGATCTAAAAGAAACACAACTATTTGTGCTATTTTGCCAATATTTCGTCCAACTAAATCTATACAAATAATATATACAGCATGTGGTGTTGTTGCCCTCGGATACGGCTTCTAATCAAGGGGAGAAAACCGTCTACCGGCAAATTCATTCAAATTTATTGCATGTATTTCTTAAGGATCCGGCGTTTGGGCCTTATATGTTGTCGTCATTTTACGTCATTGCTGTTTAGCGTGATCCCGACTCCCGGGTGGCTTTTTTTTTTTTAAACGCTCACACGGCAAAACCTTTTAACACGACCTCATCTTTCCCTCGCTCTGTCGCTCGCAGGCGATCGGCCTATTTTTAAGTATTGATCTATGTGTCCGCTCGCCGCTGACCCGCCCCTCGTCCCGTGAGGCAGACGACACTAAAAGATGATAACCACACCCCCTAAGTGGGCCGTCGATTATTATTACGATGACGGAGAGCGACGAGGGGATCTTGGTTTGAAAGTTTGAAAGATTGTGATGAGGCCCGTGGCACAGTTTCCTCCTGACACCAAATTATTCATCCGCCTCTCAGACGACCTAGTTAGGGCTGGGAGGATAAGTCAACAGTCGATAACACGCACCTCCGCAGAAATGCCACAGTGAAATGGATGTAAGTACAGATTTACTGTAAGAAGGGGGGGGGGGGGGGGGTATCTGACTGACTGACAGACTGACAGACAGACAGACAGACAGACAGACAGACAGACAGACAGACAGACAGACAGACAGACAGACAGACACATGCGCGCGCACACACACACAAATTCAAACACAGACATACAGCATCCCCCGCCCCAAAAAATAAGAAATCCAACTCAAACCACAAAGTGTTTCTTCAAAGTTCCCAAAGTCCATATTTGGCTTTTCCCCCAGTCTTTTTGAAGCCCTTCCTTCGCTATCTCCCACCCCTCATGTCCCCTCCACCCTGCGACACCTCCACCCGCTCCCCTCCCCCCCCCACACGCCGAGCGGCGGCGGCGGTGCGGCGGCCCGTACAGTACATCTTGTCATACACAATTAATTTCCTCCTCCTCGGCGTGGTTTTGTTTTTTTTGTTCTCCGGCGGAGACTATCTGAATCCACACCCTCCTCCTCCTCCTCCTCCACAAGCTCTCCGTCGGCGCGTTTTCTACGTCGGGCCGTTTCCCATCCATTTTTTTTCCCGTCGTCGCCGCCGCCGCCGCGCGTATAAATCAAACGGCCCGCGAGGAGGGAGAAGGATGACTTGTGGTACATCCTGCCTGTCACCCAGGGCTACTGTGATTGATTCCACTTCCTGCCGCTGGAACCCAATCTCATTCCGCCGCCGCCGCCGTTAGTCCGCGGACATAAAGAGAGAGTTTCACACGACGTCAGGTGCATTTCAGGCCGCCATCTTGGGGCTCTTTCACCATTATAATAATAATAATAATAATAATAGTAATAATAATAATGCTTGGT
The DNA here is from genome assembly GCA_030340625.1 of Merluccius polli. Lineage (NCBI taxonomy): Eukaryota > Metazoa > Chordata > Actinopteri > Gadiformes > Merlucciidae > Merluccius > Merluccius polli. Next base: position 21,984 of record JAOPHQ010002910.1, read on the forward strand.
TATTTTCACATTTTTCGGTCAAGAAGTACCAAGATGCGTGCTTGAACGTCTTTTATCGAACTTCAGGTCACATGATTGACACCCTCCTAGAGGCACAGATAAGAGGTTTACTTTGCCTTGACTCCAACTCAGACTTCAAAATGGTCAGAAAATAGAAACAGAAATGCTAATGCCTCTGGTAATCCTCACAAGGGGGAAAACAAGCAGGACAACAACTTACGACGACACTAGATGCTGCGTGTTGTTTATCTCCCGCTTTGCTCCGTATTATCTGACATCCTCACCTCATCCTTTTTGCTAAATGTGTAAAAAAGAACAAAAAAAAACAAAGAGAGAGAGAGAGAGAAGAAAAAAAAAACTATCCCCAGGTTTAGTCAGCGATGGGCCGCTCCGCACAATTTGTCAATGGGAACGCTGATGCAGACGCAGCTGTCAGTCAATAGCATTGTCTCTCCGCTGGCATTCATTCATTGAGTGCATCCGCTTTCACAAGGTTAATTTTGCGATGGCTTCTATATATATATATATATATATATATATATATATACATACACGGTATCTATTCACGCAGGGCGTTTTTTTTTAAACATTTTTTTCCACTTAAAGTCTTGAAAGGAAACAAACTAGCCCAGTAGGTAAAATCCATAGTCACTGTTAACCTTCCTGTCACACAGTTCTGGTTGCAGTTGCAGGCGGGGGGGGGGGGGCGGTGGCCCTCCTTCAGTCTGACATGGTGTGATTCAGCAGTTTTGTGACATGGCCGGCGGATTGGAGAATCACTTGCCTAAATAGAGTGCGCGGCGCGCCGGAGCCACCGCTTGGTCGATGGTCTGGAAAATTGCGTTTGCACCTCCAGGTGTTGTTCTCAAGTCGCACCTTCCCCTCTCCGACACGCTGCGACGTATTAGGGGCCACCGACGTTTGTGTGTTTGTGTCTCTTTTGACCAATTGCCGTAGGGGTGTGTGCGTGTGTGGATACGAGAAGAGACACTATATTAGCGAGTGATAGCGGTTAGCCATAGCGGTTGTTTATTTCTTTCTAAGGATTGCGATGTGGAGAGTGAGATGGAAATCCCACTGGCGCTCTTCTCTGCCCTGCTCCTTTTTTTTGGCGTTGTAATTCAGGAGAGAGAGAGCCGCCCTTCGACGTGTTCTTCTTCTTCTTCTTCTTCTTCTTCTTCTTCTTCTTCTTCTTCTTCTTCTTCTTCTTCTTCTCCTATCATCCCTGCCCTCTGCAATCTCTAACGGTCCGGCTCATTGATGCTCATCTGTTACATTCAACGCGATGTGATTCCTCGGCGCCGTCATCTTTATCACGCGGGGCCGGGGCTTTTTACTTTGTAATGAGATTTTTTTTTTTTTAGGTTTTATTTTCTGCTGTCTGCAAGGTTTCACTTGCACTCGGTCATGCACCTTTTAAAGTACACTTTATACACTAGAGAACAATTGAGAGTGATAGTGGAATTTACAAAGGGGCGGCAGGGGCAGCAAGTCATTTTAAGTTTCAGAAAGTGCGATGACGCCTGCGTCGAATACTAAGTGGTGCGGTGGGGCCGAGTCGAAAACTTTCTATTTGACATGTCGACATGCCGAATGTGGCTTCTCATCGATTCCACTATCTTTAATACCAGAGTACCGCGAAAAATAATTTGCTGCAGAAATGGCCGTGAGTGAGATCAATCCCTTGGGCGAAAATCCGACGTTCGGTGATAATGAACGTGTGAACGTTTTCATATTCAGAAATGCATGCGGTGGTGGTTTGCAATGTATTGATTGGCTTACTGGTCTCAGAAATAATGACCTGTATTAAACCCATCAGACATATAAGAAATATAGACTTCCTGGGCGCGCCAGCGAGTTTGAGCAACTTTTATGGCACATTTATAAGAACACCATGCGGTTAGTTGGTATTTATTTCACCTTTATTTCACCAGGAGAGGACTTTTGAGATAAAATCTCTGTTTTTGCAAGTGTCCTGACATTAAAAAAAAACAGCACAACAAATGAAATCACACAATGTTTCCACAGTCAAATAACACAAATGCAATACAGATGAGGGAAAAATAAATAAATGAGAACAAATAACTTCCCACTGCAGACCTAGCCCAAGGTAAACGAAGTAGGCCTACTATTTTTTGCATGTTGTCCTGTATTATTTAAGTATAAGTACTTGTGTGGTTCCCCCGGTGATGCATTACCCCTAAAATGTATCACTGCTAAAGGACTGAAGCGGCTCCACAGCTCATCTCGCCAAATTGGTTCGATCACTCAGTAAAAGGTTGATAATCGGTCTTTTACAATAACTTGCGTAAAAAAAACATCTTGACAAATAGCTCACCCTCCATATGGTGCGGCGGGAAGGACCTCGTCTATATTATTCAGTGTTTGCTGTGTTTAATTCTGAATCCTGGCAGGCGCCAGAATCACAAGGTCACATTGAGATAAATGCCCTAATGCGAGCTATTTATCGCCAATTGTCATCAAGGGAAATCCGGTGTTTGTCTGGGAAACAAATGAAGTCAATATGGTGAACTGCGGGGCCACATCCCCGGGAGTAAAGTTGGAATAATACATATAAATATATATATATATATATATATATATATTATTCCAACTTTACTCCCGGGGATGTGAGATTTGTGTGTCTAGTGTCCTACGCCTAGCATTCGTGCTCATATGTGCTTCCTTTGACTAAAACAGGGCGAGTCTACCAGCGACATCATACAATGAATAAAAAGTTAAAAAGTTAAAAAGTAAAAAAAAAAAAAAAAAAACTTTGAGCAAGAAGAAGAGGCAGCCCTTAATGTAAAAATAATCAGTCCTATTCTCTAGCGGTAATTAATGCATGAGTTGAATGTCCTCTGCAGACATAACCCAAACACAGTGTCCTCCTCTTCCTCCTCCCCCCACCTCCTCCCTCCTCCTCCCTCCTCCCCTTCCCTCCACCTCCAAAGCAATACATAGCAGTTCAATGAGAGCCATGTTTTTCTTCCTCGGGAGAAGTAGGTTTCATTTCAACTCAATTGATTCAGCCACTTCTGGTTGCCCATCTCTCTCTCTCTCTCTCTCTCTCTCTCTCTCTCCCTCTCTCCCTCTGTCCTCCCCCCCCCCTCCCTTTTCATTCTCCTTCCTTTTATGGCAAGAAGTGCATGCATTTCCAGTGTTGTCAAATAAAGGGCAGTCATTGGTATGGATGAGCAGAGGTCCTCGGAGGTAGAGCAGTGGGCGGGTGGGGCACCTTCACCTTCTCCATCAAAAACAAAGCAGAAGATAGAGAAAACCCAGGAGAGAGAGACCGTGTGACCTCAAACCAGAGTGAGTGTGTGTGTGTGAGTGTGTGTGTGTGTGTGTGTGTGTGTGTGTGTGTGTGTGTGTGTGTGTGTGTGTGGGGCTACATATTATTTGATAACAACTCCTTGGTGGACGTTCAGAGGAGACAGAGAGAGGAGCAGTGGTGGTCGTCGGGGATAGATAGAGGAGAGTCTGAGATTCTGCACGCGTCGATCCATACGTCGTCCTTACTGTAAACAGAGCGTGACGCCGTGTCGCCGCGGCGATGGCGCAAGGTGCCCAAGCGAGGTTTCTCTTCGGTCTGGGGGTCTCCAGGCGAGCCCACCCTCCCCTCGGACGTCTGACGGCGGATCAAGCTCAGTTTAAAACTTCAAAACGGTCGAGTTCGGTTTTGACCCTGATGTATTCGCATTATGATTTTTATAACCGGGAGAGCTCTTTAAATAATGATTAAGGAAGCCTCTTTGAATAATAATTTGCGCCGACATATACCCTCTATTCAGTTACGGCGGCGGGTTGTTTTTTTTTTCCGGCATTTCATCAATTTACGTCGACGTATACTCGGAGAATACACACAAGAGTACACCACACCCCAAGTGACCCCAAGAGAAAACGCAAACAGTCAGCAGAGATATCCTTTAATCAATCTTCAAGAGCCAAAGCCACCCCCCCCCCCCTCCCCCCACACCCACCCACCCACCACCACCACCACTACACACACACACACACACACACACAATAAAATGCTTTCAAAAGGTTGTTTACACGAGGAAGAAAAGGAGAAGAAAGGCCTTCATTACGCAGCACATAAAGCTCAAATGGAAAGAAAAGAGAGCGAGGGGCGAAGCGAGTGGAAATGGCTGCCTGCGTGTGATAGGAGAATGGACAGGGCTCTCCGAAACGCCCGGGGTACTCTGGCTTTCTGCACTCGGGGCGAACGCCGGCTCAGCCATACAGATTGCGGCCATTAGGGAGAGCGGGGAAAGGGGGGGGGGGGGGGGGGCCTCGGAGGTGGCGAATGGACCTAAGCTTTTAAGAGACAACAAACACCGGCTGGCCCGTCGCCGCCGCCGGCCTCAGTGTGGCGAAGATATATACGCCGCGCGGCACTCTGGCATCACAACAACACGTGCGCCAAAAATACATTTGAATACCTTCCCTCCTGCTCCTTCTCCCCTCTCCTCCCATCACTTTTTTTTTTATTGTGTTTATCCTCTGATCGCGAGCCGCTCCGGGGTTGGGGTTTTTGTTTTTTTTCACGCGTTTGTCGCCACCAGAACAGCAGAGAAGAAGAAGAAGAAGAAGAAGAAGAAGAAGAAGAAGAAGAAGAAGAAGAAGAAGAAGAAGAAGAAAAGAGGTTGAAGTTAAGAACTTGAGGGAGAAATAAAGCGCTTTCAGGCAAATCTGGTAGTAATTAATACAACCCCCCTGTGTGTTAGTGTTTACCCTCATGGGGGGGGGGAATAAATGAAGAAAGGTAGCCCACACACACACACGAATAAAACATGCGTGTGCGTCTGTGTGGCGGCGTGTGAGTCGGTCTGAAGCTCAGTGGAGTGAGTCACTGTGGACAAACACCTGTCACACATTCTCTTATTAGATGACACTTTGGGCTCTGGGCTCCTAACTCAGACCTGCAGTTAACTGCTCAAGCGAAGCTCACACACACCGCTCACACACACACACACACACAAACCGCGGCGGCCCCGCGAAAAAAACAGGCCAGGGTCTGCCGAGTTCTGAGTACACACCAGGTGGTATTTACTGTAAAGGTCAGGGACCGGGGGGGATAATAAACGGACGGCCATTCCCCCGCCAAAGATGTCTTTTTGCTTTGGCAAATATTCTGGAGAGCTGTGTTTTTCATATTCATTTCATGGCACATTGGATTTGCAACCGCTTTTCTCCCCGGGACGTTACAAGTGCTTGTATTTTATTCGTTTTTCTTTTTTTCTTTTTTTTTTTGTTGTTGTTCCTCCATTGCAAATGCTCTTTTGTTGTCATGAAATAGATGTTAGTAATGCCAGCCATTGGCATTTTATCGCCCCTGCCCTCAATACGGTATTATTGCTTTTATTTTTGTTTTCTCTACCTCTATATTCATGTATTTTTTCATTTATCTTTATTAAAAAAAAAAAAAAAGGCTGGCTTCTGGCTTAACAGCCAGGGGGATTCAAGCAGGAATAAAATATATTGGCAGACAGAAGTGAATTTAAGTCAAGTATGTATTCCCTAACTTACCAAACACTGTGGCTACTGCCAAAGAGATGCATCCACTGTTTGACATTTGGTCTGCTTTAATGCCATCAGTTTATCAACATCCATCACTATTTTATTTACACCATCAAATCTCTGACACTTTATTACACTTGTGTGTGGACTGTGTGTAGACCCCACAATGGCAACCAGGTATTCGTGTAATTGTGTAATTTGAAACTGCTTTTCCAAAAGGTCAAGTGACCGCAGGAATAAGACCGGGCCCTGATAGCTGGTGGGGCGCCAAGTTGAAGTATATTACGGCTGCCATAAACTGTCACATGCATTTTGTTCCTGCAGGTTTGATTGTCCTTTTTTTTTTATCCCAGGGACATTTCCTCTAACACAAAAACACACCCCACCCTCTGTGCATTCCCACAATGCGACACATCCTGACCAGTGGCTGTAGCTGAAATGATGGGACATTACTGGGAGCAGTGAGTGGTCACCCAGCAATACCAGTGGCTTCAACCACTTACTAAATGTCCTCTTTGATTATCAGTATTTCTTATTTATTACAGTGCACTTCCATTGATACTAAATAAAACTACTTACAAATCCTACTACTTGCGAGTGGCCTTCACAGTAAAACACCTTGGAAATGATTTTAATCTCCAAGAATTTAAAGTCTCAGCTCAATGACTCAGGTAAACAACGTTTCCCTAAGTAGGACGGTCAATGACTTAAGCATTAAATTTGAGCTTCAACTTTAAGCTTTTCAATTATTGACTTCTTAAGCCTTGCTGTGAAGCTGCGGCCTCTCTGGTCATCTGTATAATATTTTGTGCTGTGATGTTGGTTTTACAGTCTGGGAGACACCGATTTGACATGTGTGCACTGTGACGAAAACATCCACGGCGCAGGGGGCCCCCCGGCCGTTAACCCCCCCCCCCCCCCCCCCCCCCCCCCCCCGAAGCTTGCCCATAGGCCCAATATCCACATGTAATATGGGTTCTATTCAGTGAAGCGAGGCGAGAATTCCCACTTCGTACCCCATAACCCCGTGTTACAGGTTTATAATGCATGTAAGTCATGCGATCAAATGCATTTATGGTCCTCCAAGCAAATGATAATGTTGGATGAGGTTAGATATTAAGATTTAGATTAGATTTGACTGCACAATATATATTGAATGACGACTTTCCACCTTCAATAGAAAATGATGTGCTTCATTCCGCTATAAAATGTAAAAAACGTATTTCAAAACCATTGCAAACTTTGCAATCATACCATATTATAATGTATTATATATATTATTCATTGTTAAATATTGTATGCTGGAGATATATAATTACAGCTATATAAATAAAAAACCTTTACAAATGTTATAAAGCTGTATGGTTGTGCTCACTTCTCAAAGGCTCACAGCTGCAAAGCTGTAATTGTAAGGTCCTTTCAATCTTTGAATTTGATTTGAAAGGCAATTTAAAGTTACACAAAGAATAGTAAAAAAAAAAAAACAGATGAAGATGGGACATGTGAGGACCATGCCTGTCCCTATAGTTCATAGAGACACACACCCCAGTGTGTGTGTGAGTCACACACCAGTGTGTGTGTGTGTGTGAGTCACACACCAACCAACAGTACAAAAAAATATATGTTTAATCCGTCTTATGTTTATACAGCAAGTTAGTTCAAACTTGGGCTTTGGCAATCATGGGTTGCCTCCATTGAAGGTATAAATCTCACTTGAAATCACATCACTTCTAAATACTGTCTAATCCAATGAATAAAATCAGAGCCTGTGTATAACCGATTTAATTGAATTATTCTGTGTCAGAATATAAAGAGAACAGAACCAGCAGCAGCCTTAAATTACATGTTAATGGTTTCTGTGTAATTTATTTAATGCTGACTCCAAACAGGTTGCCATGGTTGGCACAATTCTGTGTAGAGTTGTGAAAATGGGTTGGTTTTTTTTCTCAACTTGTGAAATGCAAATTGGTCAATTGGCAGGTATTTACAGGTACAGCCAACAAATATGTGTACTGTTGAACTAACCTAGGCAAATGCAATTGCTACTAAAGATTCAAATGGCAAACAAAATGTCAATAACATGTTCTTCTCTCTTACTTGCAGGGTACTGCTGTGAAAACGAGACAGACAAAGAGAGAGGAGACAGCTGCGTACAAACACCATGATGCAACAATTTAACGATGGTCGCCTCTCAGGACAGAAACACAAACCAATCTGAGCCTGTGAGACGCTTAATCTCGACGAGACTTCACCTTGAATTTGACTGCGGGCAAAACTCACTGAATGGAACAGCTAATAAAGGAAAACATCCACCCCTTTTTTGCGAAGGTTCGGTATGTGAGGACACAACCATCCTTCAATGAATGGGAAAACAACACGCGGGTTGTTTCTGGCACTGAGCACAGGTTAACATCCAGCTAAATCTTCAATCGCATCCATTCAACTATATTGACACCGTTGTCCCTTTGCCCTCTCTTGCTATTTTGGACGCTGTGCAGCTGTCAGAGAAGCACCAATGGCCCGCAGTGTGGGCGTGGTGATGAGTGCCTTTTTCTGGTCTGTGGCTATTGTTTATGTGACTCATATTGGTAAAGTCAATGGAGACTGCTGGCTGATTGAGGGCGAAAAGGGCTTTGTGTGGCTGGCGATTTGTAGCCAAAATCAACCCCCTTATGAGGCCATCCCTCAACATATCAATAGTACCATCGTGGACCTTCGTCTCAACGAAAACAAAATCAAAAGCATCCAATACTCTGCCCTGAGCCGCTTTGCCAACTTGACCTACCTGAATCTGACAAAGAATGAGATCTCTTATATAGAAGACGGGGCTTTTTCCGCCCAATTCAATCTACAAGTCCTTCAGCTGGGCTTCAACAAGCTGCGAAACCTGACAGAGGGGATCCTCAGGGGGTTAGGCAAGCTACAGTACCTCTACCTCCAGGCCAACCTGATTGAGACTGTGACACACAATGCCTTTTGGGAATGCCCCAACATCGAGAACATTGACCTCTCCATGAACCGAATCCAGCAGTTAGACGGGTCCACTTTTGCCAACCTGAGTAAGCTCACGACCTGCGAGTTGTACACCAACCCGTTCAACTGTTCCTGCGAGTTGCTCGGCTTCGTCAAGTGGCTCTCCGTCTTCCCCAATAGGACAAATGAACGGATGGTGTGTGACTCCCCGCAAGGCGTCTCGGGTTACAGCCTTCTGAGCACGCTTCCCAACGACCATACGTATCGCAACGCCCTTTACATGCTCACCACAGTGTGTACGGACGACTATGTGACCCCGTACATACCCATTCCCCCAGAGCTCACCACCCCTCACCCAGATACCACACCCTGTCTGCTGGACGACTGCTACTCAGGGACAGAGCCAGATGACATCATCACCACCACAACGTACAACAACGACGTGGAAATCAACCCCCAGATGAAACTGAAACAGGTGTCGGACACAGGCGCCACCATCAGTGTCCAGATCCCGCACCCCTACAAAAAGATGTACATCCTGGTTCAGTACAACAACAGCTTCTTCACCGACATACAAAACCTGAAAGATATCAAGGAGGACATCGAGCTCAAGAACCTGAAGCCCCACACTGACTACACGTACTGCGTTGCGTCTATACGAAATTCCCTCAGATTTAACCACACCTGTCTGAAAATCACTACTGGCCCATGGCACGGAAAAGACAGAGCAGTGAGCAGTGCGGCAGCGACCCACTACATAATGACCATTCTGGGATGCCTCTTTAGCATGATCATCGTCTTGGGGGTAGTCTATTACTGCTTGAGGAAAAAGCGCCAAATAGATGACAAGCACAAAAAAACAGAGAGCCTGAAGAAGAATTTAATGGAGCTCAAGTACGGCCAGGACCTAGAAGGGGGAACCCTGCCACGCATGTCCCAGAAGCAGATGATGGCTGGAGAAACCATGGGACGAATGCAGTACATGCAGCCTGGAAGTGAGATGGAGCAATACAAGTTCCAAGAGATAAGTGACATGCCTAAGATGGCCAAGGGGAATTACATGGAGGTGCGGAGCGGGGACCACCACGAATGCAGGGAATGCGATATGGGAATGCCTGGCAACAGCCAGGGGTCTGTTGCGGAAATTTCTACCATTGCGAAAGAGGTGGATAAGGTCAATCAGATAATCAACAACTGTATAGATGCTCTTAAGTCAGAATCCACCTCTTTCCAGGGGATGCACTCCGGCGCTGTGTCCAATGCAGAACCCCAGCTGGTACTACTATCAGATCATCCCCAGAGTAAATCCGGCCTTCTGTCCCCAGCGTATAACGACAGCTACCACCACTCATTGCAGAGACACCGCACCTCCGACGTGTCCCCAAAGAGGCCCAGCACTGCCACGGGGGGGCCCATGAGGAGCCCCAGGCCGTATCGCTCGTCGGAGTCCAAGTACATAGAGAAGACCTCCCCCACGGGAGAGACCATCCTCACCGTCACGCCCGCCGCCGCCATCCTGAGGGCCGAGGCGGAGAAGATGCGCCAGTACAGCGACCACCGCCACTCCTACCCGGACCCCCAGATCGAGGAGCTGGAGGGACCCGACGGCCACAAGTCCTCCATCCTGGAGCCGCTCACCCACTCCCGCACCAGAGACTTAGCCTACTCCCAGCTCTCCTCCCAGTACCACAACCTGAGCTACTCCTCCAGTCCAGAGTACTACTGCAAACCTTCCCATAGTATCTGGGAGCGGTTTAAGCTCCACCGGAAACGGCACAAGGATGATGAATACATGGCCGCGGGCCACGCGCTGCGCAAGAAAGTGCAGTTTGCAAAAGACGAGGACTTACATGATATTTTAGACTACTGGAAAGGTGTGTCTGCGCAGCATAAGTCGTAACCCTTCCGAGTGGACACCACAGATGCTGAAAAAGGCATAAAAACTTTGTGTGACAAATATTTCAAAGGATACTTCCATACTGCTACTCATTTGCAGGGTCGGCTCTAGCCATTTTGGTGCCCTAGGCAAGAATAGGATTTGGTGTGCCCCCCCCCCACACACACACACACACACACACACACCACCACCACATTACTCCACCAGTACTGCCTCATCACCACCCACTCATTCTAGAGTAAAAATATGGACAGCAAACATTAGACACCATGGTTGCAAGACAAAAGTATAGATTTTTATTTTCATAAATTTAAATTATTTCTCAACCAAACAAATTATGTGTCGAATAATGAATTAATTTGTTAAATATTACTACTTTGCCCTGTTAGTAATATCCAAGACACTGGCACTTTGTTATTGATAGATTACACATAATAATAATAATAATAATAATAATAATAATAATAATAATAATGACATCATAGCAGTGTATTATAAATTACAGAGACCACAAATAATTGGCTGAATTGACATGCTTTACAGAGTGGTGTAGATGGGAGATCAGATGTCCCTTCTCCAGCAGCTGGGGGCTTCTGCAAAAATTGAGTGCATCTGGCCAGTTAAAGAGTAGAAATTAACCTATTACAAGTAAAACATGTAGGACAAACACACATACAACAACTGAAATCTATGTTTTTATGGATATAGCGTTAGCGATTATCACTGATATTGGTCAGCAACATTTCAGCACAATGCCTTACGTTCTAGGAAGGAGCGGTTATCCAGATAGCTAGCTACTGGCTTGCCATTCAGATTCATATCCTTCAATCTGTGTCTGATGCAGCTATCGTAGCATCATTATCTAGCATTGGCTTTACTGCTACTTAGCTAGCTAGCTACTACAAACGAAACGTCTACACACAAAACGGCATTTTAATGATAACATGAGACGACATACCTCTATATTGGGCTTTTCCTCCTCCTCTTTTCTCTGTTTTCTTCCTTGCGCACCTGAAGGCTTGGACCTTTTCATTATGACGTAAAATGGGAAAATATATATCTGCCTCCTGACATCTGTCCATCAGTCAGTCAGTCTAGTAACCTCTGGCACTTCTTACGTGCCGGACTTGGGCTGTCTGTGATGTGCATCACCGCAAACCCATCCTCCACTTTTAGTGGGCACAGTACAAGTGCCGGCCAGGGCAGATGAAACATAGTGAGGAACAGAGTGCAAATTGTATTTCTTTGTTTCTTCATTTGTTCATTTGTGACCTCAAGGCAGAGAAAGAGGAAGGGGCGACCAGCGCCCGCTAGAAGGTGGCACTCTAGGCGACCGCCTATATGGCCTATGCCTTTAGCCGGCCCTGCTCATTTGTGTGTATCACATTCGATTTTGATTGTGAGGAAGATCAATATTGACTTATCATACTAATTACAACCATAACTGGGAAACGTTTTACTTAGTAAGGATAAAATATATTGCAAATTGAGAACATATTTGTTGCAATGGATTATAGGTTTTTGGGTAATGCATGCCCAAGTCCTGTGACAGTGGAATTTACTGTTGTGTACTTTTGAGAATACTATATGAAGAATATGTGTCTACTGAAACGTCAATATTTTTCTTGGAAAAACTATGTGAACCACGAAGCATTCATTTACTACCTTCCTACGGTATATTTCAATAATATAAATTGTACAGAAATGGTTTCCGTATTTGCTGTAAAAAAACAAAAAAAAAGAAGAAGAATTGAAGAAGAAGAATTGAAGTGGTGTAGAGAACGGTTTAGATGATGCCAATGGAGAGCTGGGGGTATTAGAGGAAGCGCTCTCTCCAGAACGCCATGTCTTATTTTAAACCAATCAGAAAGCATGTTACCATCTCCACTCACAGAACCCCTTTTTTCCCCTCTCCCACACACACCATAGACCATCGACCCTAGACCTACTCACCATCGAAATGTACACATCCTCATTTTACAGAGAGCCAGTCCCATTGTTTGCAACTGCCTCTGTTAGAGTTTAACACTTTAAATCCTTATACCCGCCATCTCAGGCAAAGACTTCATGAACCACCAGTTGTATTTGTAGTACCAAAGTAGAGAAACCTCAAATGTTTACAATATTTCTAGATGGTCCAAGAGTCTTAATTACGTCAACACAGATTCATATTCAATTTACACACTTGCTCCTTATAAAATTCCAAACACCGGAGACGATATTCACGATATTCCCACATTGTTTCCTCGCTGCAACATTAATAGATTTGTATTCGAGTGGATTAATCACGAATTAATGACTTGAATATAGAATTTAAAACAATTATTGAGAAAACAATGCAGTATTATCTCACATGTAGTTTACAATAGGTGCACAGAAAACTCTGTCCTACAGCCCGATTAATGAATGTAATAACATTCTGTACATGGCAGCTTTTACGGATTTTTTCAACAAAGACAACGCTATTAAAAAAAACTTTTTTTTTTTGTTTGCTCCAGCATTTCATTTTCCATTGTATTATATTGTATAGATTAATGTTAAATCCATGAAAGAAAAAAGTGTAGTCTATTTTGATAGATGGGCCTTGTTGCTTGTAAAAATGTTTCATTTTCTCTTTATGGCTAGGTTGTTCTAACTTTTTGTATATTATGAAGCTACCAGATAAATATAAACATGCTATAGTAAAATTTGAGAATGTGAATTAAATCCTCTGACTTACTGGCTGTGAATTTGTATATCATATACAGTTTTTTGAGTAAATACATACATAATACACTTAATTATACTTTCTTTGTAAGATGTTTATATTGCTCGTTCATAACAGGCTCAGGATTTTTATTACATTCATGAATGAGAAATCAATGCTAACGACAACATTTACTTGCGGTCTAAGTGCAACTTTCAATCAAATGTGCATGTGAAATGTTCATGGCTGTCCTAGAGGATGATATGAGGATCTTGTGGCCTTGTATGCTCTGCTAATGAGGACCACAATGTAGAAGAGATGAAATACAAGATAATACTGCAAAGCAAGATTGTCCTATACGACACTAGAGGATAACTGTAGTTGATGGTTTAGTAGGAAGTGAATCAAAATGTAATTTCTGAAATGTAGACCTTGTTTGCTCTTTGAGGTTTGTTTTAGATGTATCACAATGTAAAGGTGTTGCATATGTTTCCAGTGTTGTTCATGAATGTGCTGAGAGTCATGTGATCGGCCTGACATGAATGTGCAATGTAAGCACCTTGTATTATGGTAAAGATTTAACTTGGTTGTCTGACCTAATATTTCAACCGCCTTAAAACTTTTTGCGATGTGTGTACAAGTGTAAAATTTCTTCTTTTCTCTTTTTGTTTTACTTACAATGTTGATACTGTTTTACCGAGTCTTCATTTGTTGTTTTTATAAACCCATTTCAGTATATTCTCATAACTGTCAAGATTTTGAGTTATTTTTACAGTTAGCATTGTGTTTTTATACTGCAAACTGTAGCACTTCCATGTCTATTAAGAAGAGCTAAAGTTGTCAAGAGAGCATTTGGAAAGATGAATGGCTGTTGTTCAAGTGCATCAAAAACAAACAAGAGCACAAAACTGTGTTGGTTTTCTTTTTCGTTTATTTTATTTCTCAATACTATGTTATCTGCTTTCAGACAAAGTACTGTGAAATAAAGATAAGGGTGCATCCATCCATGCAATATTGTCATCATGGCTCTTAACTCACAAATACAGCAGACTGATTGACATAGCTAGTGTCCAAGTCCCTAAAACATATCATATCCGAGTGTCCCCTGTTGTTATTTCACATCAATTATGGATGGCCAATTATGAATTCAGTTGTTCCTCAAAGTCAGAAACGCCGTACATTCATGCGGCTGCACCGTTGCCATAATGCGAGTGGCTTGGCCATGTGAGTGTACTGTAACTGGTCAACCACTTGACTACATAGCCAGAAAGGGAAAATAGACTCTACCCATTAAATTGCCGTGAAGGAACAGAAAGAAACCGGAAATAAACTGAAATTATGTGTGACTCCAGTTGTTTGATGCTGAATGCACACCCTTTAAATAACACATTAGAAATTATTTATGGATTTCTGTTCATCATTCCATCACTTTAAACTCACCAACCAACAAAAAAAAAAAAAGTTGGAAGTCCAGTCTATTGAAGCAACGGGAAAAGCGCATACACACGAAACAGACCTCTAACACAATCAGTGCAAACACTGTCTGCTGTATCATTTGGTCCTGCTGCTGGGAGTTCAACTCTCTATGCAATAACGCGCTGGTTCTTTAGCGCCGATCCGCCTGAAGGTTGCCTGGCTAACAAATGCCGGTGCATCTTCGCTTTCCATGAGTGTGAACATGTGAAGATGCCTACTTATTAAGTAGCATGCAGTTGAAAAGATTACACATTTTAGTTTGCTGTAATTTAAGTCATATTTGGAATACTTATGTCTAAGATCACCCGTTGTATTTTAGAGTGACCCCTTTTATCTTCTTTTGCAAAATATAACCCTAACCCCAACTCATTTAATGTATATCATATTTTAAATGGCATATTTGTATTGCGAAATAATGCAATACAAATTTCGCAATACAGTTTTTTGGCGTTCGCAATACATCGCATTATTTCGCAATACAAATATTTGCATTCTTATTTTGCGTCCCTGCTCTCTAGTCATGCTGTTCAATCTTGATCAATATTGGTGACACGGAAGTCATATCTGAACCCGCAATATGTTTCACCAGCAGCTCGATATTAGAGTTCAGACGGTCCATCGTAGATGACCACGAAGATGACCACCGGCCCATTGTCTGCAGGAACTCGCGATCGGTCGCCTCTAACTGTTGAAGGAGCCGCCTCTTGATGTCCAGCTCCTCCTGTGCAATGGCAGCCATAGAGAGATTTCTCTTTTGTTTGCTTTTCTTGCAGCCACTCTGGATTGCGTCGCGTCTCAGGCGTCGTTTCGTCGCCACCTCTGCCGACGGCGCCTCGGACGCCGCATCCTCCGACTCCGCGGCGTCCACCGACTCCGCGGCGTCCACCGCCACGTCGCCGGTCTCGACGCCCTCGGATATCGATACATTAGTCGCTCCCCAGATGGCCTCACAGAGATCAAAATAGATTAGGACCACTCGCCCGTGGCCACGCTTTCTCCCCGTATCCATTGCTTGCCTGTATCTGTTTCGTATGGCCTTGACTTTGGTGATCAACTGACCTGTGAACACAAAACACAACACAACAAAACATTGAATTTTATGTTCTTTATTGTCCACAACGGGAAATTCATTTTGTTCAAATCAGTGTCATACTAAACAGGCAAGACAGTGAATATATAAAATAAGTAAAAGACAGGAGGTATGATACTAACAGACCTACTAATTCTGGGTGTAGTGTGTGTGTGTGTGTGTGTGTGTGTGTGTGTGTGTGTGTGTGTGTGTGTGTGTGTGTGTGTGTGTGTGTGAGCATGGGGTGGGGGCGAGGGGGTTGAAGTATGAATAGTAATAGTATTGTTGACAGTATGCAGTGGTGGATGAAGTGAACTTGTTTTACTTATAATACACAAGAAAAGCAGCAATGCCACAACGTAGAAATACAAGTTACAAGTAAAAAGTTACCTGCATTCAAAACTTGAGTACCCCCACACACACACACACACACACACACGGGCCTATGTGTGACAGAGCCCTGCTCAGCAACACACACACACACACACACACACACACACACACACACACACACACACACACACACACACACACACACACACACACACACACACACACCAAGAAGTGTGCTAAAACTTAGTTCACCTTTGGTGAGCTCGTGGGTCCGGTGCGGGTACTCCTTGCCCATGGCCAGGGCCTCCTTCGGGGACGGGTATTTCTCCCGGTACCGGTCCAGGATGTCGCCGTACTTGCTCTGCACCGACTCCCAGTCCACGTTCTCCGCCGCCTTGGCCACCTTGTAGTCGTGCGTCACCCGCAGCAGCAGCTCCACCTCGTCGTCCGTCCACACAAAGAAGTCCCTCATCCTACCTTTCGCCATTGCTGCTGCTGCTGTTGCTGTTGTTGCTCTTCCTCCTCCTGCTCCCTGTATCCCGCCAACCCCCGCGCGCGCATGCGCACTGGGCATGCGCGCGAGGGTGGTCACGTGACGTGCGGTTTTTTTTTGTTTTGTTTTTATTTTCAGTTACGGACGGAGGTCCGCGCCGGCGCGTTTTTTTATTTGTTTTTTACGCGACGGTTTTAAAAAAGAAAAGAAAAGAAAAACGACCTCCGTACCGACACGCGTATCACGTGACCGCCCACAGGCATGCGTTTTTAAAGACGGAAAAACGTGTTAGTGTGGACGCAGCCTTAATATGGTCGCCGCATTTGCTTCGCGACGACTCCCAGTCTTTGTAGCCCTGTGTTACTTTCAGATCTGGTCTTACTTTTTTCGCCGTCGCCGTTCTTCCTCCCGTTACTCGTATTTTCTGCAAGCGTTGCTTTGTTAATGGAGGTCGTTCGGCGACGTGCGTTTTTTTTTCTCTCTTGTGGTTTATGGTAACGAAGGCCTGGAAACCGAAGACAACTCGGTGTGGGTGTTTGCTTACGTCTCCGTCTCATGGCAACGCCACTCTCCAAACTTACCGTGTCAAAAATATTGGTTCACTGAAGGAACGCAATTATCCGGTAATCCACAAGAATATTAAACAACAGCGTTCATCTGAACTGAAATACACGAGATTGCTATTTATACATCACACTTCGCAGCACACGCAGAGACAGAAGACAACACAACGTCTTCATAAAACGCAGGCGGCGGTGTTGACCTTTACAGGCTCTGCATGTTTGACAATGAAATGCAATGCATTTCCTATTTTCCATTGCAGTGCGTGAAGTGTGATGAGCATAACTCACTTTTCAGCTAGTTGTATAGCATGCAAATAGCCTGATGAAAACAACAACCACAACAACGATAATAATAATGAACGTTTCATTAGTTGATAAAATGATACCAACATCATCACAGTGCCTGCTGAAACAAATACTTAACTCATTGCATTAAAATATACCACCCACATTACGTTTTTCACCAGCAACAACATACAGCATACCTGTCTCTGCTCTGAAGAGCTACGGCCAAAAACGGAAAATGAATTACAGGCGTTTCTGACTTTGTTATGCTTAGCAGCTGTTGTGCAGTTAAAGAATTTGGCCGGTTTGCTAAGACCCCAGGTTAATTGTTGACATTGTCTACTGTATGTGGAGATGTTAAATCAGCCAAGCTTTTTCGTCAACTCGCCCCCTGACGCGGCGTACGCAGGGTCACGAAATTGCACAGTTGGCGAGCCGTTGACATCCGCTCTACTCCATACGAGTGTTTAGCAGCTCCCATAGGCTGTATCTTTGTTTGATCCAAACACAAGTAAGCGCATACAAACTGCCCTGGCTAGGTAGTTTTCTCCAATAGCGCCCACAAATATACAAATCCAAATGTTTCGATTCTGTGTTTCCACGCCGCTGCGCATGCTCACGGACGCAGTAACAATCGTGAGCGAAGATAGTGGCTGTATGTTGGGCTACCAACTGACCGCTGCATTAAGAGTTCAGCGATTCCCTAATTTCACAATGTCTGACTCAGACACTGATGACAGCTCAGTGGGGGAAAAGTTAAATTTGCGTTCAGTTTGACAGTCCCGTTCTACGTACATTATTACAACCCGGGAACCGAGCACGTCACCTTGATTCAGAAGTGAATGCATAGACTGCGTCCCAATCAGTCAGGGGGGGGGAAAAACAAACCCTCCCACACTTAACCTCGCGCCTCAATGAAATGTTGCTCTGCACTCAGAATTGGGACTCATCACAACGCCGCCACCGTCTTTGCTCAGCCAGCGTCGCAGATGACAAATCAAGCCAAAACAACATAGCTAGGCCAAGTATCCGCAGCGGCGTGTAAACACAGAGTCGAAACTTGTGGATTTGTTTTGTTTGTGGGCGCTATTGGAGAAAACTACCGAGCCAGGGTTTGTATGCACTTACTTGTGTTTGGACAAAACAAAGATACAGCTATGGGAGCTGCTCAAATTCAGAATGTGTATCCACGGCGACGGGGTGATTTACATCTCGACATAGACAACGTCAACAATTAACCTGAGGTCTTGGCGAACCGGCCAAATCCTTTACAGTTCTGCATTTCATAATGCTACTTTTCGGCATTGCTGTTCTTCCTCCGTAGTATTTTCTGCAGCTAAGCAACCAACCTATGTGAACGCCCACGTGACGCGCGTTTCCATGCGTGTATTACGGACAGAGGTTATTTCTGAAACGGTGCTTAAACGCCCCTCTTAAAACAAAAACTTATTAGTGTGGATGTAGCCTTTAGACGAGGTAACTGAAACGTGTAGTGCCAAACGGTAATTTAATTTGACTGATTTAATCTCTGGATGAATTCACATACCTGCCATATGGCTGTGTTTGCCCAGTGAAGCACTCCCTCCACTGCAATATATACACAACTTCATATCGACAGATGAAAAGATGCCAGCAAATTATAGTGTCATCTGGAAGATTTGTCTCTAAAAAGTCAATGAGGAAAGGAAAATAAAGTCTTTCCAAAAGGACTTCAACACACAAACTTAGCCCTAGACATACTACCATACTACTAGGCCTACTATTAAATTGACATATTACTACTACAAAAAAAAGACAATATGACAGAACTTATATAAAACAAATGCATTTCATATCATTTGAGAGAAGAGAGAGAGTGCCTTTTTGCACTTTACTTCTTAAATCCTCTCTCTGACAAGGTATTCACAAAGTCAGGAGATGGCAAGTCATCCCTGGACATGGTGCGTTAATCGGCGGTCTGCAGAGCGCGGCTAAGTCCCGGGGTAAAGCCAAAGGAACGTCCAAGCAAGAGGCGCGGCCACCGCTTCCCCCGGCTCTTGTCAACTGCAATGTCTAATTGGATACGGTTGGTCAATTACAAAGGAGTGAGTCTTCATTGGTCTCGAAAATAAAGACCCCGCACATGCCCGCGGTGACCCAGGCTGCAATAGTTATTCAAAATCCCCGGATCTCATTCGCCATGGCCGCACTTTTGCGGAGTGCGGCGAAGACAAACGCGGTTGTCAGCCGACAAAGGTGACAAAATGAAGAGGGGTGCCGGCTGTACGGGGTTGTCAGGCGGATCATGCTGCACCTGCATAAGACGTTTGCATAATCCATGAGAATCACAATAGGAATATGAGCAGAATTTGCATTTTACACAAACAACAACAACAACAGCAATAAAAAACGGCGCTCTGAGCGGCGATAAAGTGGCCGAAGCAATATCGAAACCCGTGTTGAATAGGGACTGCTGCCGTTGGAGAGCCGAACACTAAAAGGGATTTATGCTAATGGAGATTTTTGAATAACCAAAATGTCCGCCGTTCATTAAAACCTATGTAATGTAATTCGAGTGGAGCTCCAGCAGGTAATCAGAGGAACAGAGATGATCTTCAAAATGGAAATTCTGCACACAGGTCACAGGAAAGTCGCCCCGCACCGCCGCTTGCACGCAAAGGGAAAATGGAGGGGGAATTTGCTGAGCCACGGTCCGCCCCTCGCAACGGTCGCAACATTATTAGCCCTGTGTTGCTCATCACGACATGAAAGAGCGAGTGAATCAAAGCCTCTTCATACGGGTCACATGATGAGTTTTGTTTCAGGAACTTTTCCTTCCTTTTCTTCTGGTGATAATGAAGAAGCAGCCTTTTTTTGTGCCCATCTTCTGTCCTCTTTTGTTTTGTTTTTTTCCCGTTTTCCCCACCACCACCGCCGTCACCATCACCACCATCACCACCACCACCAAACAAAGAGTCTTCTGATCAGAGCAGAGCAGCGCCACATGAGAGGAAGCTCAACGCGGGAAGATAAAAAGCGTTTAAGGCTCTAATTATTTCCTGCTCCTAGGAGCTCCCTGAATTTGCAACCACTCCATTTAGAGGTGAGGACTTTGAAGCAAACACTCAAAACAGGCTGTGAAACAGCAACAAAGCCTGCAATTATAATGAATACAAAGTCTTGTCATTTCACATAGTGAGTCAATAAAAAAACATGAAATGCGCAGTTATAAAAGACATTTCCTTGTCCGTATCATTATAATACAAGTCTTTGGACACTGCAATTAGAGTGCAAAGATGTCTTTCCGAGCCAATCGGTTGCATTGTCTTCTAGATCCCTTGGTAACACATTCAATCCAATCAAACCTAGATATTCAATGCAACACTTGTCAATAGAGGAGCTCAGATCACAACCATCATGTCATTAAGCATTCAAGTCACCAATAAGGAATTACCATACAAGATTGTGAATCTAATTCAGCACAAAATCCTCCTCCATCCATCCTTGTATATGAGATACGATACGATACAGCAGCTTGTTCAATGTCACTCCAGAATAGAACTGCTGAAGACTGTACTCGATGCGACTTTTAGCATCAGTGCTCATAAACAGGTGGTGTGTGTGTGTGTGTGTGCGTGCGTGTGTGACTGCGTGTGTGTGCTTGCGTGTGTGTGTATGTGTGTGTGTGAGACACAAACGCTAATGTGTAGAAACCAATGCAAAGGTGTCGAGAGCTGTGCACTGGAGGGCAAATACAGCAAACAAAGCTGTGTGTGTGTGTGTGTGTGTGTGTGTGTGTGATGGTGTGGCTATTGACCCTGTAATGGACTGGAAACCCACTTTGCACCAAGATCCAGCCCCCCTCTATGTTGACTATGTTGAGTTGGCTTGGTGTCTCAACCCACTCGTGTGCTAACAGGTTGTATTTCCAACCGCGGTACACTTTCAACCCACTTTCCCCGTCTGCTCCTCTTTCCTGTCCTGTCCATAAAAACACATCGAATACACAAAACGGACTCGATGGCTGGACGTGTGTGTCAATAACCAACAGATGTTTATAAAGTTTGTGAAATCAGGCATCTTTAATGACCCTTTTAGGGTTTTAAGGTGTCTCCCCAAGTGACAACGCGGTTGGAAATTGAGCACGGATACAGCATTTTGTCACAGGGATGTGTTTTATAGTCTTAACACCCCTGCAATCAACCTCTTTTTTTTTTCACCCGGCATTTGATTGCGGAGGCGCTCGGCTGATAGACTCTGATCGTTATCAAAGTCCTTCTAATCTCTCCTGCCTTTCCACCAAAGTATCCAGAAGGTGTCACTGATTGTGTGATTGCATAAAATCACTGTCTAGTCAAGTGATTCCTTCTCTGTGCCAAGTACCCAACGCTCGCGGTGGACGTGCCATCTGCAGGCTTTCAACAGCTTTTAAAGCACAGAGTGAAAAGGAAATTACAATCTTTTTGAATCGTGCGGTGAGTATTTGGTTGTGGACAGCTCAAGGAACGCAGACATTTTTCACGCTAAATCACACAGCTCTATTACAATTTAAATATTCTGTAATGCATATCATCTAATGTAAAAATATTACAATTTTTTACTCTGAAGCGACTGGTTTTGTATTTTCCAGGGAAAGGCCCCAGTAGCTATTTATTAAGTAGGTTCTTCATATTCACGATCGTATTTTTTATAGTTTGTGTATTGCTTTGACTATTCATCTGACTATTCTGCTCTGTGTCTTTCTATTGGCTCACAAAAGCAGTTCAATCACGCAGGAAGGAGAGTTGAGATTTTCCCAGTGTGTGACATCCTCTACTGCGCTGCTCATACCGTGTTTAAATGAAAACCCCCATCCACTCCTGCCTTTTAATCTTCCCTCTTTTGAAACAGATGAAAAATAGGTCGTAGTGAAATCAACATGAGCAGAATTCATATATTAGTCAATGTCAGGAACAGGATTTGTGCACAAACTGCACTTGAGGAAGTGAATGCAGGAAATGAATACAACATCTGCAGTGTTTTTTTATTACTTACATTGAATGGGTGTTGTACAATCCGTGTATCTTCCGTTCAATCCATATCCGTTTGGAAATCAAAACACGAAAAACGAAAAAAACCGTTTGATTTCATGTTTTAACTATTTGTTTCATTTAAAAAAAATAACTGTTTCATTCAAAATATGCCTGTAAAATATGAATTGATGGTCATTTCTCATTTTTATTTTCCATGTCTCGATTAACATAAGAAAATGGGAAAAGAGACAAACAGAAAATAAAAAAATGGGCATTTTATCAAATTCAAAATATAGCCCCCGCCTCCCTCAAAGATTCGCTGCGGGAACCTCGGGGTCATAGACTCCTGACCACATGACCACTAAATTGCAAAATGTAATTTTCAAAATCAACATTTGGGCACTTATTCTCATACGTCATGCATTGTGTTTAAAAAAAGAGAAAAGTGGGACTTTTGTATAATGTATAATGTAAATGAAAGATTGATTTTTGAAAAAACAGGTCACTTTTCGTTTTTCGTGTTTTGATTTCCAAACAGATATGAATTGAACGGAAGATACACAGATTTTGTACCTATTATTCAATACACTTTTAAAATCTTATTTTAATTGGCTGTGGAAAAAACTAAAAACATAGCCACAGTTACATATTCATTATAGGCCTACAGTCAAATGTAAAAAATGAAATCAAAATAAATGAAAATTTGAAAGACCTTGTGCTTTGGGAATGGTTTTCTTTTGGGAATTCTTGAGTGGCAATGTGGCGTATTGAACATTTTATATTTGCTCTCCTTATAAGATGGGAATTGTTATAATAGTTATTTATTTATAATTCTTTACTTAATACCAGCTACTTTGGTAAACGGATGAGGTCACAGCAGTGATTATCTCAGAGGCTCTGAATAAAATATGGGTCTTCGCTCTCTCAGTGTCCTGTTAGGCGATACTGCAGTTGTGATGAAGCAACTGATGTCCCTATACAGTTTTATACGTGATTTCATGAGCACATAATAGCACATTCGACACTATAGCGGCATAATCCTATCACAGAATAGTGTTAGAAGTAAGCACCTGAAGCACTATAAATCTTTTAACATTAATTAATTCAATTCAAGGCTTTTTTTCCCCTCCCCCCCAATAAATGTAATATATTCACATTGTCCAAATAACAAAATAAAATGAATGCACCTTTTAAGGTGCACAAAAGGATAGGCCTGTACAGTGCATATTTCTATGGTGTAAGCAGTGTGTGATTAAATAGTGCAAATTCAAAGTGCTGATTGGCTGGGGTGCGGGACAACACAGCATCACTCTTGTTGGTCTGGGGAGGGGAGGGGGGGGGGGGGGGGGGGGGGCGGTTGTTGCTGCGGCTTGGCCACTCGGGAGGGAGGTTGTCGGCCGGCGTCGATGAAGATATAGGAGAGTAAGGGGGGGTCGGTGTGAGGTCATTTGCCTCCTTGAAGCTAGTCAGGGCCAGGGCTCATAGGAGTGTGACGGCCACCGCCGCTCTCCAGCTTATACCTGTCGCCCATCAGCCTGCTGCTGTTTGCCTTCCTGGCTGCCTCTGTTCCCTCCAGCTGCTCTCTGCAGGCCAGCCCACCTATGATTCCCCCGGGGAGTTGGACGGCGCCACAAGCTCAGACCCGAGGGGGTGGGTCATTCGAAAAGGCGCGTAATTTTGCTGATTCACCACGAAACAGCGACGTTCGGTAACGGGTGAACATAATGCAAATTGATTCGGAGTATTGTAAACCGACCCGCTTGTCAGTAGTATTTAATTATTTAATTGCAAGTCTAAATTAGAAGAAAAGAGTGACATGTTGAATGGCTAGCCAACATTGTGCTGCTTCAGCTTCTACTCGCATCGATTGCTTTAAAATTAAATATAAATCTATCCAGACCGAGCCGAAGTCTCTCCAAAGGGCTCTCAATCCACCAACAACAGTACTGTGGAGCAAACATAATGTTCAATGTGTTTCCTTGCCGTTGAGAGCTACTGGGCAGTTTATTCAATGTATGACCTGTACATTGTTCTAGCCAACGCATACCTGACTAGAACAACAAAATCATAATCAATAATTGCGGTGCATTAATCAATGCACACATGAACATGTGTACATACAAAAATGTACCCCATTTACTCAGTCTATGGTAAGCTGGATCTGCTATAACAGGAGCACAGGGTCACTCTGTATACTTATAACCTATAGCCTCTGACCCCATAACAGGGGTTATAGGCTAAGTCCTAGAAGACTAAGAGCATGATTAAAACATGACTTAGAATGACTTATTTAGGGATGCATGACTAGAATAAGTACCCACCTTATTTAAGGCTAACATGAGTAGAATAAGTCTTTTTGATCTTTTTGACCCACCCCCCCAGATTCAGAATCAATTGTTAATCTATACAAAAAAATATCCATATGCATATTCACTAAGCTTAGCAATGCTGAGTTAGTATGGCTTTTGGTGTGCAGGTTGCTGGGCTATGCATGCTATCCTATTGATCTCTATTGACGTTAGTAAGCCTTTAGTAAGTGCTGTGGATAAATTCTACTGACTATTGAAGTAACTAACAACGCCTTAATTCACCTGACAGTTTCACACGAAACCCTCTCACGGCTGAGCTGCCTCAGTGACAACACGTGAGGGAAAAGGGATTTATTTGGCAAACAAAAAGTGACAGAATGGTCTCCCCTATTAATATACAATTAGCATAACAAAGACAATGGTACCCTTATAGATCGCCATATACTGGCCTAACTAGTCTAGTCTAGTCTAATCAGAAATCAAGCATTATAAAACTATCATGTATGCTATGACCGCTCTGATTTGTATAGGGGCTCTGCACACTCATATGTAAGTAAAGTAAGTAAATCCAAAAGTATGCAATAAAGCCATATTCTATCCCATTCTATTAACATTGCTCTAAAGTTGGCTGAAAAATAATGTTGTGAAAGTTGAATCTGATTGCAATGCACACGATAGGACATGACCCTACACAAGCTAATTGTGACTGTTAGGCATAGGCATGAACAATCAGTAACTCTATCTGTAAGCAAATAAGCAATGGACATATTGACCCTATGACTGAAGCTTTAATAAACTCAAACATCAATAGTGTTTCAATGTCTTGGTCTATGCTCATTGCTCTGTCACTTCCTTGGACTCAGCTGTCCTTCAGCTGGCTGTCCTTCACGGGGATGCGCCAAGCGCTCAGAGAATGGCGTCATGATGTATTGCTGGCCTGCTGAAAGAGAAGGTAAAATTAATTGATGCAGAGCAGGAGCAATCTGACCATCACAAAAGACGATAATAAAAAAGCTGTGAGGTAATGGCATGAGGATTTTCAATGGAAGCCTTGTGTTAATATGGTCAGGGTGTGGGGTTGGCACAGCACTCAATCTCCATGACATCCTGTATTTAATTAGACATGTATTTAATTTCTAGGACATCTCCATTGAAGTAATAGGGAGGTCTATTTCTACTATCTTTAAACTTCAAACTTCAAGATGCGTCGACGTGATCGATACTGATCAGTACCGATATCATCACGTTATCTTGACATCCTCATTTTCCCACCGACCGACTAGTCTGGCTTACCGGATGTAGGTTGTTGGTATAAGTCCGCCCAAGCTTGCCATTGGGCGACTGTAGTAGTCGCCCAATCACACACACTAATAATCGCACACAAACTAATAACAAATGTAAAACAAACTAGTGATCTCCAGTCCTGTCTAAGTAACAAATAGGCTTTCCCACTCAGACACATTTTAAGAGGCATTTGTCTGTACGAAAAAGCACAACATTATATCAAAACTACATAACAAACCATGCTGACGATATTGATCTGCTCCCTGTACCCTAGCGTTGTCCATTTCCATACGTTAGCTAGTTAAAATTCAAAATAAGATGCTGTCGAAAAGTGCAGTGAAAACACGGCTCCTGTGCGGCGCAGCTGCTATTCCCAATGTTTGGAGCTATTGACCGTCTCCATGATCCACCATTGCTCTAAAATAATTGGCCTGATAGATTGAGTGGAGATGTCGCAACTCTGTCTTTCTATGGCTCTGGGTTTGAAGGTTGTGAGTGCGGGCTTTTTGGGGTGTAGCTATAGCCATGTGTGCAGACTTTCCTTGTGTGGTAAGCTAATTGAATAGCTCTAGTTTGCACTATTATATAACGCAAAACCTGTTTCCTATTTAAGGAGTTCCTACCCCTTTGCCTCAATTCCCTGACCCAAAAGAAAGCCCTTAGTGTGTATATGAAATAATAAAGTTCCTTATTTTTCGATCTGCCAACTGTTGTCCGCATTTTTTCGGAGACCGGATCATACCAGACTAACGAAGATGTTGGGAGTATTAATTGGGCTGCCTGTATCCATCCAGTCCTACCAAGGTTTATTACACTGGTGGCAGTGGTGGGAGAATAACCAACTGGTCCAGTTAGACCCACTAAGACCAGGTCCTCCCCTCTGCTGGCGCGATCCCTCGTCTTCGTTTCATACCTTGACACCTTTAATGGTGTGGGGCCGTGAGCGGTCATATTGGGCGGAACAGTTTGAGATGGCAGCTGACGTAAATAACTGTGATGAGATGCTAAGATTAAAATGTATGGGTCTCCTGTTCATGTATGCGTCTCCAGGACGGGTGCGGGAAGTGTGTAGTGGCCAATCAGTCGCCGCCAAAGCTAATAATCGTCAGGTGTTCAGAAGCCTGTGATAGCGATGACTGGAACAGGGCGAGCTTTTCCTCTCAGCAGCGGCTGCAGACCGAGTCTGTCCGTGATTTTGGTGTTGCGATGCGGAGGTTGGTTGCTAGGGATTAACCCACTGCAAATCCCAACACACAAGACCTGTTGGCTAGACACCACTTCATCACACATCCAGCAGGCAAACGGTCAGGAAACCCTGAGTTCTGTGTTATGAACCTATCACTACATTACACCAAGCCCCTGAAATGAACATAAGCATTCCTACAGGAGCAGCTTGCAACTAGATATTTTACAGTATTACTGGCAAGGTAGTGACTGTAACATTCAGTTCTTGAGTCTTCTGCCTTCTGCAAAACACTGTCTGTGCAGTCAATAACACAAGTTATTATGCTTGAAAGATTCTCCTGAAAAACCTGCGGCATAGTTACCTTTATTGTCTAATAAGGGGAGCCATGTAATGAGACCCTCGGTGTGCTCAGCAATGACATCCATCCAGAATTTCAATGTTTTACTGACCTGACTGGGTGACTTGCTGAATCAGCTATAATAACAAAGTCTAAGTTTCATTAGCGTCAATAGTCCTCCCTCATTCCATGGTACCTAATGTCCTGCAACAGCTGCATAATGTAACTCCAGGTGGTCATCCGGGAGTACAGAAGTTGCTGGGAAAAAGTTGCAGACTTCACCAACATCCAGACCTTTTGAACGGGTGGCCCTTGTGACATTATGGGTCTGCTCCTGGAAACTCCTGGGAGGTGCAGGGGCAGGCTGCGGGGCAAAAAACATATAGACCCTGTCAACAAGCACGTCTTATTGGTCGGGGAGCGAAGCGATTGTTGCCGGAGGAGGTTGTCGTTCGCCGCTGTTTAGGGCGGCTGGCGGTGAAGATAGGAGAGAAGGGGGATCGGTGTTTTCCAGGCGGAAGGAGGGGAGGTCAGTCGCCTCCTGTAGCTAGTCAGGGCCGGGGCTCATAGGAGTGTGATGGCTGCCGCTCTCCAGCTTACCTGCCGGCAATCGGCCTGCTGCCGTTTGCCTTCCTGCATGTTTTCCGGATTAGCTTAATGTTGATTGATTGCACTGCTAAATGGCTCTCACTGGCAATACTTTGGGCCGATGTGTCTTCAAATGTAGTCTTTTCAGACCCTTTACAGTCTATGATTCTGAATGAGCCTATGTGTAGAGCGAAACAAAGTTATTTTAGCTAATCAGGTCAACTGTCTCGGGTCGTCATGGCATCATGTGAAATCAGAGCGGTAAGCTTATGTTTCCTTTTAAATCACTTTAACTCTAAAGTTATTCCAGTTCCTACTGCAATGTGCTGTCTGTATACTAGGTCACATGGAAATAGAGATTTGACTGTGGCTTATTGAACGCACCCAGAAATTAATGGGAGAAATGCATAATACAGCCAATGATACAGTTCAGAGTAGTGGATTAGAATTATTAATATGTTAAATACTTAGTACTTACTTAGTACTTACCAAATACTTACTTTAAAAATAGTATATTAGGCATATTGCCTTCTCTTTCATCTCACAGTCCTAAGATCTCCCTATGTCTCCCTCCCTTGTGTACCATGCCGTTGTTCAGATATTCTCCTTTTGATTTCAGCAGGGGAGGTTGACCTGAAAGATATTTGCTTTTTTTATTTTATGAATGGCCTATAATATATCAGTAACATCTGAACTGTTTTAGACCTCCATCAGTTGTGTCAGTCAACCTGCTAAGGGATGCATGTCCCTGGTAGGACTGGCGTTAGATAACCTCATGACTTGCAATCTATCCACAACCAATAACATTGAACACGGAGGGTTTAAAATAGCATAGCAGGATAGACTTAACACAGGGTCGTTTTAACATGCATAAATATTCTGGGGTGATCTCATAAATAATGAATGTACATTCAAGAGACATGCCATTCTAGACTATATTAATTTTAGAGAGAGGCGATGATATATTTTGGTGACCTAAGAAGTCGAGACAATCATGCTGTGCTAGAGACTATGATATTCTCTATATATATAATATGACATTCTAGAGGGTATTTTTTTTGGATGACCTTTAAAGGGTGATATGAGGATATTCTGGAGAATATGAACTATTGAGACTATGATCATACATTTTTTGGATGACCTGATAAGTAAATAATTGTGCATTCTCCACATAAAGACGCTATTATAGAGACTATGCCATTCTAGAGACTCCAATCAATTATATTGGGGTGACCAAATGAAGCACAATAAACACATTCAGGTCACCAACATTGCGCTAGTTTGATCCAACATTTTCTGACTAAGCTTTCTCACAAGCATCCCTGAACTGTCTAACTACTCTAAAACACAGTGAACTGGAAGTTTGTTGAAGAGGTTCTGCTGGAGGCCAAGGTGCAGACCCGCTCAAACGACTGAGGGAAAAGGAGAGCAGGGGAGACATGGCGGTCTGATGGATGATGATTATGTGTTGAGTTTATACTATATGTGGCATCCTCATTACCTGCACCGACTTCCATTCTAGAGACGACTCTAGGCTATTTATAATTGATCTTGTTACATGGGGAGCTAGGCATGGCGACCTTATGGGATCTAAGGTATCCATGAATACTTTTAGTATGGCCCATGAAACGACTGAGGCTATATAGTATTTTTCTATAGGTATTTCTACCAAAAGTTATTATCACTTATGAGTGATGTCCCTGTCTAGTACTACATATACATGAAAATGTTGACAATATTAATGTATTAACCAAAATATTTTGGTAAACAATAGTTTAACATTTAATATAGTGGATTTAATAAATTATTAGTACATTATATTACATAATTATCAATCAATTGTGTAGTTATTGCTCTGGGTTCATGTGTATTGGTAACATTTCTAGAATAATAAGGAGATATCTCAGTTAATGGTTACCTGTCTACAACCATTATCAATACGAAAAGTAAACTATATAACAAATGACAGAAAGTAGGTGTGTGTGTTCTCGCAACTATTTATAACCATAACTTTACAAGCCAATTAATTATATATTTTTTTCAATATGATCTTATTTTCCATTATGGATTAGATGAGATCATTAAACACAAAAGATAATAGAAAGTGATA
The DNA here is from genome assembly GCA_030340625.1 of Merluccius polli. Lineage (NCBI taxonomy): Eukaryota > Metazoa > Chordata > Actinopteri > Gadiformes > Merlucciidae > Merluccius > Merluccius polli. The sequence continues at coordinate 52,087 of JAOPHQ010002910.1, forward strand.
AAAGATCTCCATTAAATTGTTAGCATACGCAATCATTATTCTCGACTGCGATTGGCTGGCTGCCTAAATTCAGCTGTTTTAAATTGAGAGTGAAACTGTGGAGTCCATGATGATAGAGGAGAACAAGCAGACGAGGCAATGCTGTTGACATTTAAAATAACTTTTTAGTTGATTTTGTTTATTGGCGTGGTCGCTCTAAATACTAATTTAATTGCATCGTCTCAAGAAGATATAAAGGTCATAGTAATGACCGTTAATATGCAGCAGATATCCTCAAACATTACACTTTATCAAATTATGTAATTATTTCAGAAACCCATGTTGATCATGGCTAATGTTCACAATGAACATTGTTCGATTGGTTATACAGTAAAAAACAAAACAGAACAAAATGTCAGTCCTTAAACGTTTGAATACACTGAACGTATTCTAAAATAGTCGTTTAAATGGACTGTGATAAAAATACGATAGTCTCACTTAAGTATTACTGTAAACAGCAATTTTATTGCAATATTTTATTCAAAGATAATCACATTTGTTGTAGCTTGTGTTCTTCTTCATCCATAAACGCTTTCTTCGTCGTCGAGGAAGTCATCGAATAACAATGAAAATCACGCGTGTGTCAGCATCGGTACAGTCCTCACACCTGACCTATTCAGAGCCCTATTCAATACAGAGCCACAGGGCCAATTTCACACTCAAGGTACACAACATGTTGTCGTCCACAAGCCTTGACACAACAACACACAGCAGCATCAGCCAGGAGAGAGTAACCGCAGCCCAAGGCTTGCGTGGCTTTTTATTGGTCCTCCAACAGCAAGGGAATGAGGAGGGGGAAGAGCGGCGTGTCAGAAACCATTCCCCCACACCACACCTGCATTTCCTCCTCGGGTGGTGGTGGGGGGGGGGGGGGGGGGGAATCTGACAAAATGTCAATTGTCAATTTCCAGCAAAACCTCAAGTGCATTGGTTTCTCATTTCATTTTTTTTTTAAAACAATCCCAATTATCCCCATTATCTCTCTCTCTCAACGTGTGTTGGCTTGATTGTGTTTCTGTGATTATTTAAGCATCAATCAGGAGTTATTGAACTTCATGGAGCGAGGCTGCGAGAGGGCAAACGATCCTTGACTTGCAAAAGATGAATGGGTCAGCCCTTGTGATCTGGGTGTGCCACACCTTTCCTGAACCACGAAGTATCCACATACTCCCACATAATGCCCCTGATCTGGGACATTTCCCTAACGCCTTCCCTTTTGTAAGAAAGCTTTGTGTTTGGATTGCTCTATTTAGGAAAGGAATTAGGAGGGCTTGACTCGTATAATAGACTATTCTATCCAATAAATCACAGCATTTGTTTTATTATATACGTATTGAATTATATAATGTTGTAACATGATACATCATTTGGAGACATCTCCTTCGCCTTTTACGCCAGCGGTAATAAAAGGCTTTTCATTGTCAGACATTTTCAGAGGTAAGTGGGTAACAGATGAAACTACGTATAAAAAGCATATATACCTCTAATATATCATAAAGTATATAGGCCTATATGGGACAATAAACACATCTCTAGCTGTCCAATTATTTTGTCACTTTAATCAATAGCTCCGTTGGGGGGCTTGTCACAGAATAGAGACTGATGCTGTGGGTGTGTGGAATCAGTTTTTTTTTCCATTTGGTTTCATTTTGGGAAGTTTACAAGCCGGTTGCCCTATTAGCGATCCATGCCAGCAGACATATTTCAAATCCTAATAACAAACAATGAATGCCATAAAGAGTCCACTGAATTAAATCACATCAGCTTTGTTGGATAAATAGTGCTGAGACGGTAGCAAACAGGAGCCAGTGCCCCATCCGGAGCTTCGTCTTCTTGTTTGTTAACAAAGGATGCGGTTGTTTCTCAACAACAGACAGACTCACGCTGGGGTCCAAGCGCATCGATTGGACTTCCAGCCGGGCATCAGGCGACCACGGCGTAACTGACAACGGTCTGGATGGGTTCAAGTTTCACAGCACATTAAGCTAAGTAGACGTGGGCATTTTGCACCCCTACATTCTGGCTAAAACAAGAAAAAGAAAAGCGGTGCTGTTTCAAAGCCAAGCAGCTCCCCCACCCCAATTAATAACTTCACTTGAAAAGGTTTGCAGGCAGAGTCTCCATTGATTCTGCGTGATTCAAGAATCCCCTGAGCTGCCCGCTAACTCTCCGAGTCCAAGACGTTGGGAGACTGTTAAGCAGGGACCCCCTTTGCCGCCGTCCAGCCAGCGCCGCTCATTTGGGGCTGTTTGCTATCGATATTGATTACTTTCTTGATATTCCCTTTAGCCGGAGCCTGTCTCTGAAACTCTCCCACTGTAAAGGCATTTGTCAACCACATGCCAATTATACTGTAGACTAGGAGAGCCACATAGGGTTTTAATGAAAGGATGGGCAGGAAGAGTTTGATCTGCAGTCGGTAGCGTCTCTGGCAGATGAAATGCGGTTTATGTGGTTTTCGAGTGGCTTTTCTCGGTTACACTAAGGCTGTGCGCTGATGTATGACTATAATATCCATGTCAATGGTAGATGTGTGCGTGGGAATATGATGGACATATACAGTAGTAAACAATTGTAACAGTTTCTCTCGCATAATATAATGTCTAAAGTCGAGCAGAGCTTTATTACATAGAAAGAAGTCCGGCATAACAAGACCATGATAACCATAATAAGATTCACTCGTATCAAAATGTACAAAAAAGCGTTTTCTCAAATGTACGCGCCCACGCAGCCTCACACCTCCGGATAGCTCCCGTTCAACAAAGCACGTGTGTTACGCTAAAGACATTGTCGATGGTAAAATGTAATAATCTGCTAGCCTGCGGCCCATTTCACTGAATCCGCCGTCGCCCTGGACCTGGTGGTTCACTGTGCTCCGAGGAACATCCACTCTCCAATGGGCCCCAGATGAACTCCACATACTGTACACACACACACATCAATGAGTTATCTATTATCCCAGAGCTACATCTACAGAGGTGGTCAATGCCATCATCATCATCATCATCATCATCATCATCATCATCATCATCATCATCATCATCGCCAAAAATGCATCGCCATATCCGACGAAAGCGGAATTGAGAGAAGGAGCGCTGAATTGCCGCTTTCAGCGTTCGTTAACAAAACCAGGCAGATCCCCGCGTGACTCGACAACAAAGCCGCATCTTTACCGCCCTTTATACCGTGAAAAAAAAAACCCCGCGCACGGTGTTCAACATTTCCAAAACCCCTATCAGATACGGGCGTCGTTTGTCAGGCCTTATTTTTCCGAGACGCGTTCTTTCTGAAATGAAATACAACGGGCTCCTCTTTATCCAAACACAGAGAGGCACAGCCATTAGATACACAGACCTTGAAGTATGTGCAATTATGATCCTAGAAAGCAATTATTAGTACAATTTAGTCTGATGAGCTATTAACATATGTCAATGAAGATGATTGCCGCGATGCAGAAAACGGAGCCGGCGCTTCCCCACCCCCTGCTGAATGTTATTATTATCACCCCCACATGCGGCAGCACACGCGCTCAACATCTTCCACCGATACATTTGCATCGGAAAACTTTGTGTTTTTTTTTACAACAGGTACCGTTTCATAACCTCCCATGAAGCCGACACTTTTCAAACCACCCATGGCACTGTGTCACCTTTTCGCTCCCAAATAAAAGGGTCGTTTAAAGGGGCAAGTGAACCCGGCTCTTTAGCATAGTACTACAATGCCATTTTGTCACTTTGTTACTAAAATGAGACCGTAATTTTACTCAAGTTGTGTTCGTTTTTGTCTTCGACGTCACGGCGAAGGGACACCACCGGCGGCGGCGAGGTGTTTGTGTGGATGTGTGGAGCGCCGTCTGAGCGGCGGTTGATGTGGAGGATGGAGATCTTTGGGGGGGCCGCGCATTTCATACACAGCGCCGCTCATTATAACGCTCATACACAACGACGGTACTAGCTTTAAAAAGTACCACAAAGTGGACGTAACCGCGGGTCGTAACCATGGTGTACGGTTGGATATATGGATAACAGGTCCCCTCCATCCATCATAGTGTTCAAATGTGAGCTAAAAAACAGGGGGGTTCAATTACACTGTAAGTGGGTGCTTGATGTCCTTGCTATGATTAGGGTAGAATAAAATTTTTAAATTGTCTATGTGGGATGTGGAGGGTTTGGTTGTACCAGATACCTAGAGGGCTGGGATGGAAATAGTACTAGTAATACTAGTAATAGTAATAGTTGTGTGACATGCTATTCTTCACAGCACCAGTGGCACAATGACATGCGCCGCATACTCTTGGAACAATTTGCACCACCACATTAAAACACATTTGTACCTACAGGTCAATTTATTTAACCGTGATTACAAACCGCGCCGCTCTTGAATGTAACCGTTTTTAACCGGGCGCTGCTGGTGTTGTTTGTTTTCTCGTTCATTTTTTTTTTTTTCCGGCGTGTGTATTTATTTATTTGTACTCTCGACCTCGTTGAAAATGAGGGCATGCCGTCGATGTTTCCCCGAGATGTAAATAGGTTGAATGAATGAATGAATGTGGACATGGATGATTCACTGGGAGGGGATGCTTTTATAGTAAGGGGCGGCCGGCGCAGAGATGGTGAAATATTTGTTCAGTTTGGAGATTATAAACAAGCGTTTCCCTTTTATCGGATAGACGATAAACCTCAGCGTGAGAAGAAGTACACAGCCTGGTCAATGGAGAAACACAAACACCATGAAGTAGATAATCTCAGATTAAATCAACTTGATAGCATTAACACAACACAGGAGGGTAGTCATGGAATAAGATCTGTTCAATCTTTCTATTCCTTTATAGGATATTCTGCTTTTTTGTCCGTTTATTTGCCAAGGTCCCATTTTGGTGACTTTGGTCCTAACAGTACAAGTCTGTACATGATGTCTATCTATTCCACCCCATATCTTTTACTCAATTGATTAATTGATTAATTGATTTATTTACACTACTTTATTGATTTCAACCATACCTAAAAGGTAGTGTTGTGAAAGGCGGTTTCAAAGCGATGGTGATGGAAAAAAATGAAACCCCTACTCACGCGTGTTCGTTAATGAAGCGATAGAAGAAGTTGTTTAACTTTAAGAAATAATCAGTTTTATTGTTAACACCAGTATAATGTGCAGAGTTTTACAGATATATCTGGGTCCGACTACATTTCCCTGACCGAACAACAAAGTATGTGTGTGTCAATTCGCGAAGTCTGAGCACACATCTCTCTATCTCAGGATGTTATATACACAAAACAATGCAACCGTCATCACAAAAAGGCTGGCTGTCTACGTTTCCCCATGTCATCCTCGTATTATCTGACTCCCACTGTTCTTTACATGTTCAAAGACAAGCCTGCCTGTTCTTTACTATCATATGTTTATCACCATGTATTCTGCACATGTCACCAACAATGTACTCGTCATGATCATGTGGAGTTGCTTTTATAATTATATGCCTCTCTGCTTATATCTCATGATTCTGTCTTACTTCAGCAGAAAGGCACCGAGGTTAGTGTGACCCAATTCATTGGTAATCTGATAGATCTAACATATAACCATACCTTCAGTAGGAAAGAAAACGTTCTCTAGCAATTATGAAATAAGTTGTTATCTTCACAGAGGTAATGATGAGAGTAAACATGAGACAAATATTATTCCCCTCGCGTCGCCGTTGAAAAGGTCAGGTAGCGGGTCTTGACGCCGTCGCCGGCATATGAGCTAATTAATTAGATACCTTGTTAAGTCATTTTGGCTATTATAAATTCCAACTACAAAGCAGCGAACTGGCAAGGATATTGTGTTTCATAGATATTAATTTAGATTATGTGTGGTACAAATGGTAATGGCAGAGTTCTGTAAATAAATGAGTTGCATCCAAGGTCAGTTTATTACATTTGAATGTGCACATATATACGTCGTCGCAAGCAGCAGCTGCGTAATAATTGGGATTGGCCCTGGTGCAAATATTGTTTCTTCTGTTTGTGTGTGTGTGTGTGCGCTCGTGCGCACACACACACACACACACACAAACACAGACACACACAACCACACCCACGGGAGGGACAATGACGGCCAAGACGCACCGAAGCGCACTGCAGTGATTTCAGTTTGACGATATTCGCATGCAAAACAAAATAGCTCGCATATATTCGGTACGGAGCATTGCAGACTGCTAAATGTGTTAGGCCTAATATAATTATATGTGATTTTCATATTTTAAACACAGGGTAGGCCTATGTGTAATCTTCTGCTGTCATTACTGTCAATGCGCCGAGAGGGCCCACCTACCTACAATAGTAAAGCGTCAAAAAACATCACCTTCCTACAGGGGCCCCTGACAGCTTCGGGGGCCCCTGGGGCGCCGCACCGGTGGCACCGTCGACATTCACGCCGGTGACCGCAAGCTAAAATCACCTCAGGCTGCAAATACCCTTTCTACGTAATACGTAGAAGAGAAGAAATGAAACGAAGCATGAAAAAATTCATAGAAAATCAGTCAAAGTAAAGTTACACTGGCGGTGAAAGTCGACGACGGCGCCGCCTTCTCACAAGCTTTACATTTTGATTCGGATGTTTCCATTTTTTAAGCAATATTATTATTATTCCATCGTTTTTCATTATTTAGCCGTTCTCCGCGGGGAAAACGGCCCTGCATACTATAAATTGCGATGGCTTAGAGTTTGTACGGAGGTTGTAATAGTCTTTTAATATACGATCGTTTGTAATTTGTAATACGATATAATAAATCCTTCAAAAAAAATACAAATAAAAAGACAAAGACAAAAAAAACAAAAAACGAAGAGCGTTGGGTTGACTCGGAAGCGATCAGCATGTTGCGTAAGAAAACACAAGCGTCTCCGCGGGGGGGCCGGGGAGGTAATGAGGGTTGAACTTGATCGTCCAAGAAACAAGACTGCTGCGCCATCGATCCACTAAGAACACATCACGCTCGCTGCTGCATTCACCCCCCCCCCCCGCCCACCACCATCACCACCACCACCACCACCACCACCACTCCCTCTCTCTCTCTCTCTCTCTCTCCCCCCCCCCCCCATCATGTCCCTCCTCCGTCCGGTTCAGACTCCTCAGAACATGTTTGCGTGTTTTCGAGGGGGGGGGGGGGGGGGGGCGCCTTAACACGCCACAGCACAGCACTGCAGGCCGGGTTACCGCGATGAGGGACACGTCCGTCCGTGAGTCCTGAGTCTGTCTGTGTTTGTGTCAACAGGCCGGCCCGGTGAAGGAGATGGATGGGTTCTGGGGGTGGCGGGACGTGAAGGAAGGGGGGGGGGGGGAGGGATAGACTGTCCACCATCCTGGATAATTAACCCCAGGGGACGCTCGTGATGCTTGGCAGGGGTCAGTCGGTGAGGCAGCTGCTCTACAATGCTGACGTCACTCCTCCTCCTCAGCCCTCATGGTGGGGGGGGGGGGGGGGGACTGACACTGAGCTTTTAAGGCCGGTTCGGACCGAAGGGACCAGATGAAAAAGTTGAAGTGTTAAAATAACACATCAGGACTCCATTTTGGGGGCCGCGTTTACCGAGTTTGACAGCTTTTTAATCTGCATTGGACACTGATTTACAGTCTAGTTGGGAGGTTTTATGTGGAAGATTTGAACCGTTGAATCTTGAAGACGACTGGAGGTGGTTTTAAAACTGGACTGCAACACCGAAATCGTTTGAAAACTGCAGTTTTGAGTCTTGTCTCGTCTCAAAAACTTGAACATTCAGAGAGAATTGAGTTGACTTTGGGACTGGTAGCGAAGAGCATCTCCTCTTCTTCTTCTTCTTCTTGTTCTTCTTCTTCTTCTTGTTCTTCTTGTTCTTCTTCTTCTTCTTCTTCTTCTTCTTCTTCATTTCTGTTGTTGTTGTTGTTGTTGTTGTTAAACCTTCAAAATCAGCTCAGTAGAACGAGGTCAGCCTCCACCCCCACACACATAAACATACACAAATGCACACACCCCCACACACACACACACTCAATAACATACTTTGTGAAATTGTGATCTGGATTTCATCTGGATCTGACATTTTATACATTGGGGTAATGACTCCTTTGGTAGTGGCTGGCCTTAAACCAAGGTCTGAGCCGCAAATTACTTTTATTCATCATTCCATTTTAATAAATTTGTCGCGTTATCAAAAGCCTGAATGGATCATTTCACAACAGCACAATGACGACGACGACATTGCGACGGTTTACTAAAAGGTTGAGGTAAACTATTCACCCGCGTCGAGAGCAGAGCAGAAACATTGGAATCGGGGAAGGCTGCGATCAATGGCGCGCCGTTTAGCGTGGCACTCCTGATACCGCCGCTCTCAATGCAAGCTGAACCCGTGGAGCACAAACGGGTGGAAAAATGAATAAAAATAAATAAAAAAAAATAAAAAAAAGCGGTCGAAACGGGCAGATGGATGCTTGTTACAAGTGTTGCGCAATGTCTCTGCCGGTCTGAATTTACATGCGAGACGTCTTTGCGGCGATGATGGCGATCAAAATGGGCCTCCTTTGTGGTCTTAGAGCAGACACACTTTATAGAGCTCATTAGGGGGCATGAGAACCACAACCCCTCCCTCTCCCTCTCTCTGTCTCTCACTCTCTCTCTCTCTCTCTCTCTCTCTCGCTCTCTCTCTCTCCCACTCCCACCCACACCTCCACCCCCACAGTGCCTTTCCATCTGTGAGCGACCCAGCAGCAGGTTAACACTGCAACACATAAAGGAGAGAGCGGGGGGAGCCATGGTATTAATAATTAAAGCAGGCTCGCCTTCTTCTTCTTCTACCCCCGCCTCCCCCTCTCTCCCCACTCCCCCCCCCCCCCCCCCTCCCTCCTCCTCTCTTACGGCCATAAGCAAGTCGATTATCTTTTTTCGGCATCTAGTCATCATGTGCTGCCTGCTGATATGGCCGCTGTCACCGCAGCCAAACTCTCTCTATTTCAAACACATACTGCATCATTGATTTCACCGGCGCCACGCACAGACACAGCCTCTGGTTCTGATACTCCGGCACAGCGGGCTCTAGTTTGGACCTTCGCTATAAAGATGAGGAAAAAAAAAGAAAAAAAAAAAAGTTTAAACAATTTGCCTCTAAATGAAATGATAATGGCCTTTCGGATTGTGTTTTTATTTTTTATTATTTATTTCATTTAGTTCAATTCGTTTCATAATGGTGTTTTTCTTTTCGCCTCCGAAACGTGTCTGTGTGATTATTTTGTGTTTTTTTAAATGTGCTGCGTCACTGTGTTGTATTATATGGGGGTTCTTGTGGGGCGTTAAACTTTGACATGACTTTTTGAGTATAATTTATTATTACCCACCCACACACACACACACACACACACAATATTCAGACACATTTCATGTAGTCCAAGCCCTGTAACCAGTGAGATATCTCTCTCTCTCTCTCTCTCTCTCTCTGTCTCTCTCTCTCGCTCTCTCTCTCTATCTGCTGCTTGAGTGACACGCTAGGACCCAAAAAACATACTTGCTTTTTTTGGATCAACGATATATTACCTCCGAGGGCTTTAATGCTTGATCAGAATGACAGATGAATAGTTTTGGGGCTATTTCTTTTCTTCTTCTTTTTCTTCTTCTTCTTTTTCATTTTTTTGAGATCCCGGGCTATTCATAAAACATTCTGGGCTGTAGCCTCGGACGGCGAGGCCTATCGCCGCCGCCGGTTATCAACAACATATTGTGTCGAGCTTGGCCTTCGGACAAGACTGATGGCTGAGAGAGATTTCAATTTAGACAATCCTGTGCCCCATACACTAGCAACGGCTCCGGGAACTGCTGGTTTATTCAACACTGTTCACGCTCAGCAAACACAGCAGACGCTCCTGATCTTAATCGTCCGCATCGCGGGTTCTAACATCGGTTCTACAGGAACCGTCGTTCGGCGCACAGGCGGCCTCATGGGAAGAGCCGCCAGACCGCCTGTCGAAGAGCAACCGTCTTTCGGATGAGAGGTAACACCGAGGTCCTGACTCCCTGCGGTCACCGAATATCCTGTAGCACTCGGCGCAAGAGTAGGGGGTCCCGACCCCGGGGTCCAGGTTAAAACCCCGACCCGGCTCTTGTTGTACCAACACGGCCGCCGGATCATCATCCCGGTCTCTAATGGGATTGCATCATTTCCTCCCCTCTCCCCTGTGAGAGCCGGTTCTGGCGCCTACACACACACTCACTATGGAAAGGGCATTGGGTGTCTTGAGAAGAGTGCTATAAATTTAATTTATTGTTGTTCCTATCCTATTGGTTACAACAAATAACGTCTAGTGTCAAATGTACTAGACAAGGTTAAACTATTATTGTTATTAGTTGTTGGCTTTCCTTATTTATTATAAATAAGTAGCGCTTTTATGGGTGTGTTTGTTTTTTTACCCCAGTTACACTTGTACACAATATGTGCATAATATATAATGTTGTATAGTATCATTTACTATACCCAATAAAGAAATGAAATATTTATAATCTTTTTGGGGATTAATCTTTTTTCTTGTAGTCGTTTGTAAAAAAAAAAAAAAAAGTGTAATATCTTGGACTATTGTATACAAATTAAAGAAGTTGTAATATGTATTATAAGTAATATAGACTAAAGTATGTGCAGTAGACACATAATTACATTCCCTTTGCTAATCTGTAGAGCAACAGACATTTAGTGAACGCTACTAGCAGAACTTTTCATTTACTGCTTTATTTACTACTGCTGTTTACTGTTAGTCCAAATTAGTTTGTTGATGCGGCTGACTGACTGTAGACAGGCACTGTTAACTGGCATATGACATGCTGATGAGTGTCAGTTTTCATGTTGGTGATGATCATGTGATACTTGAATACACTCAGTAGACATTCATTTCAAATTCAGGTGAAACTACTGAAAATATGTAGAAATGAAATTGATAGCATTTACCAAATCTCACCAGACATACTGTAAATGAGATGTAACATGATATTCAACTGAAACATGTCTGAGAGATGGATAGTTGCGATTCACTTGACATGTTGTTGATTATATAACAAAATTAATTTAATTGCCAGATAACACTAAATTGAATATATGTAGATATGTTCTTGCTAACCTTATTGATTGTCAATTTACACAATGCTGACTTGTCAAGTGAGTGTCAACTGACACTAAACTGAGACAAGGTGGATACTCAACTGATTCTCCACTGATATTGACACTCAGCTGTGGACTATCCACTACCAGGGTAAAGTGTTACCAGCTGTTTTCATTTTTATGATACCGGGTTGTCATCGTTGCTGCGTTGGCAACGTGTGTGTTCAGCACAAGTAAAGTACACCTAAAGCACACTGACCTGAAGTACACTTAACTTAAACACACAGACAGTACTACAGGCTGGGAGGCACTCAGTGGAGTGTGAACCTGAATACATGTGAAGTATCAATGTGCTTTCCAATGACTTCCACACTGAAACGCAGGCTTTGCTTGAAATTGAAAGTACGCCACACAATGCGGCTATTTTAAGTTGAGCTATGGGGATATGTTCAACCAGCATGGATACATTTAATCTCCCTTTGCTCCTATATGCTTTACATACATAAATCATATCACGCGATACAAACGACACGGCATCAAACAGCTTAAAACAGCAACAGTATGGGCCGTAATCTATTAGCTTTGGTCAAGATTAGGTAGCACCAGGTAGGGCTTACTGATATCTGTGGACTTAAGGTTGTTTGGCAATGACGGAGGGAAAGTTAGACGGCGGTTCTTCTGAATAGTGCATAGGTTACAGCGTAGGGTGAAAACACGGTTTCTGCAGACAGCAGCAGATACCAATTAGCTCTGTGGGGACTATAGGGAGTACGGATGCATAATTAATATCAATGAAGCGAGAATGTAAAATATATCCCTATGCGGCACAATTTGGGGGTGAAGCATATTTAAATTTCTGCTTTGTTGTCGGGGGGAAACTTACACTATGTCAGTACAGTATGTCCTGACATCGTTGAAAATGTAAGAATATATAGACGATCGAATGATTGTCTTGCGTTTCCTTAATTTTTCCATTGAACTAGTTTCTAACTATCTGTAGCACTTTGTGGCATCACACATCATGTTGTATTTGCTAACAAACAGGTATTTGCTCAAATTCACACAGGTAATAGAAAATGTAATGAAAAAATATAATTATTTTAGTTGGAAGTTTTCAATTTCCCAGATGCGCAAAATGGTCAAGTGACTCTCCTTTCAAAACAGTGACACTGTACACCGGCTTCTGCTGTGTACTCACCAAACAGGGCTGTGGTGTAGCATACACCATAAAAGTCCTGTTTGATTTCTCTTTTATCCGGTTAGTTTATTTGCCCTCAATGTATATCATTAGGGGATCACGCGTGAAGCAGAGTATCATCTGCATATTATCACAACAGACCACATTAAGTGAGAGCATCTGCAAGGTTAACATGAGATGATGTATTATAATATATAACAGTAATATAGCAACTATTATACATGTACAAATAGATTTGTTGTGAGATGGTCAATGTAGAGGTTGAAATCAACCGTTGTTGTCGAGTGATAATAATTGAATCCTGTGGAAATGTCCAATATTTGAACAAATACATTCAGGGAACCGTGTATTGGCTTCAACAACACAGCAAGGGAGAGAGAGACACAGACAGACAGACAGACACAGGTTAATCAACCACAGCTAAACTCCTCAATTGACAAATTACCAGAAAATAAGTCATTCTACAACTTAGAGGACAAAAAAATAATACTAGACCCCGCCTTGCCCCATACATCTTCCCCCCATACATCTTCCAAATAATCCAGAACCGTTCAAAGTGGGCAGGGGACGTTTCAAATAGCTTTCCACAACCTTCCTGGTCAAGCCGCGGGTCGCCTGAAATGAGTGATGCGGCCGTAAATTTTCCGACCGGCGTCAAAGCCCCCCGAAGCGGGCTTTGGCTACTGCATCTGTATATGCTTGACTTACCCATGGTCTTTGAAGCATAGCGGGTCGCTTACACGCGAGACCTTCATAGCCCCCCCCCCCTTTCTTTCCAATGACTCGGATTAACCCCGGGAAATGGACATGATCGAACACGTGGCTCTTAGGGGTCGTCAGCCACAGATGAAAACTGTTTTTGGCATTTGTCGTCGTTTTTTTTTTTTTTTGTTGTGTCCTCTTCGAGCATCGATCAATGTCCTCAATTTCACATGAGCTAGAAGCCGAATAAGGGGTGCGTCGGTCAGGGTTGCCATGGCAGCGCGGGCGACCGGCGCCGGCCCCGGTCTTCTCTCTCTCCGAAGCGGCCCTCTGCGCATCACATCACAGGGGCGCAATCAAATAACCGCTTGACGCCTAGCCGCTATCTCTCTGTACGCCCTGTAGGTTGTGCTGTTTCAACGGCTTTCACGGTCCGCTTGAACATAATGGCGTATGATCTATATCTATAAGTTGCAGTTTCTGTGCTTCAACTTCAACCCAACATCCATCAAATCCTCTCTGGTCCATTCGCATCCCAGCCGCATGGACGAGAGAGCTCCCTAGGGGGATGACTAGGGTCCATGTGAGCGACTTTTACACTCGCCACATATGAAAAGATGTTTTCAGGGCTATTAATTGAGTAAATCAACGGCTAGATGCTCTTTATATATTTATAAGCATTTAATAACACCATTACTCTTGTTGACAGTGCATTTATTGGCTGTGTATAGAAATCCACAAAGCAAGTATTAAAACCACAAACTGCAGAAAGTACATTGTGGCATCAATTCAGGGGCATCCTCTCAGAAAACATGGGGCATGTAAGGAGATTCGCAAGGAGTCCACAGAGGTTTGCTTCTGGTGTAATAACAGCAACATCTTGGAAGAGGAAAAGGGGAGATCAATTGTTTGTGTGAGATCTCCGCATTAAAATGAATAGCATGGTTGCTGTAATATGTTTGTTTACGGACCCTTGCGCCATATATGATATTTCTAGTGAGTATGTTGGTATCCTTCTAGCCTTGTGAGACCATCCCGATGGAGATCGGTCTGGCCAGGTTTACAAGTTATGTGCTTGTGGCCGAGCCACAGTGGTTTGAACCAATCGGCGTCCTGCGAGGAACTGCTGGCAGAAACGAAAAACGGCGGCTCCTAAAGCGGTTGGCGTGTTATAGATGCTGCTATAGCATCGGTTATATCTGAACTGGAGGGTTGTTCATCATTGAACGCAATGCAGGTAATATGTCTTTCAATGACATTAAAGTATCTCACAGCATGTTCTTACATGTTTATACCCATGGTGTCATCGGGATCACATAGGGCAGTGGTTCCCAACCCAGTCCTCAAGGACCCCCTGTCCTGCAGGTTTTTGCTCCAGCTCTACTTCTGCACACCTGACTCAATTAAGGGCTACGCATTTCATGACACCTTAATTGAATCAGGGGTGCAGGAGTTAAGTTGGAGCAAAAAACTGCAGTACAGGGGGTCCTTGAGGACTGGTTTTAGGGTGGAGACCAGGACCCTGGACAGCGGCTCTCCAGGAACAGGCAAGGTAGTACTCAGTACTCAGTATACTAAACTGTCCTATTTTAACAGGACAGTTATCTGTCTCGCAATGTAAGCAGATGGAAAACAATGGCGAGGCGACGGCTTACAGAGAGAACCACGACAGCACAGGGAGGACGCTGACATGAAGACCCCAGATGGGCAAAAATACTCTGTGTTGTTTGTGAGATCTCAAGTTCAAACATATCTGTTTTTTTTGCTCTTCTTTTGTCTGGTGTGCTGTGGATTTCGACAACCTCACGATCTTGCCTCACACGGCCTAGCATCGCCCCACCATGTTGTTAATGCTTTAAACATGAGCGGGCCCAGACCAAGTCAAACTCAAGGATATTTTTAAAGTCTTATAAAACTAAAATGAAATAAAGACTTGTGCCCACAGCCCATATTACCTACGATAATGCTTTTCGCTGCTCATATTGCCCCTATTGCATTTTTTGTTTTTAGGGCAATCCACATTATTTGAATATAAGGTTCTGGTTACTTTTTGTTTCTTGTGCTTGGCACCATAATAGTGATTATACGCTCATTTTAGCTTTCTTCTCAAGCACTCGAAGTTCGGAGTCACTCTTCTGCTGATGCACATGCTAATTATCCAAATAAATATCGACAGATTATACAAAATTGACATCAAATCGTTTATTGGATAAATATGCTGATTTAATGCAGACCCACAAAAGAGATCATGTTAAATTTCAGATGAACATGCACATACACACACACACACACACACATTCAACACGGGATGGGGGGGGGGGGGGGGGGGGGTTGAACAGCTCAATCCATGGATGAAATGGTCGGAGGGAAGATCCAATTCCAAAAAAGAAGAAGACACAGGGAGGGCCGCGACGCACAGAGGCGCCAGGGTGAGTAAAAATGGCCCCGGCTTGATCAACAATGTGATGAAGAGCAATCTCTGGAGCCGGGTCGCAGGTGCGCTCGCCGGGCCGCCGTTAACTCACCGAATGTGACGTTGATGAAAGGCCGACCGGCTCCGGGGGAAGTGGGGCTCCTGCGACGGTACAAGTCTAAGGAACGCCGCATGCTGCACAGTCACATGGTCATCGAAGGCTCAGCCGAGTGACGGAAATAGGTCTGAAAATTAGGTTTTGATAAAAAAAAAGGAGAAAAAAACAAAAGGCAGCGCCATTGGCAGATGACCTCGATGTTACAATTTTTACATCTGAGCCATTGTTTCCATCGTTTTTTTCTTTCTTTATTTGTGCATTGCTGCTGCTGTTGTTCATCTTTGTCTAAATAATGGTTCTTCAACTTTATGCATTTTCAAGGCATCTTCTAATATAGGCATATTAATATAAGACAATATAAACAGCTGAATTTCTTTTTGGTACTGTGAAGTGCTGTCCGTGAATGAAATGAGGACATTGCTCAACTATCGAAGACGATTAAAAGGAAAAAATGATGTGTCTTAATGTAACAGGGGACAGCGCAAGTCTTCTTCTACTCCAAGGCTTCATTAGACTAGTTCCAATAAGGTCAATCTGATGCTTCATTCTGCTGGTAAATGCTTTGTTAAATGGATATTGCTGAAAGGCTTTGGAAAATGGGTTATACAGGTCCAGAGAAAAATTGTATTACTGCCATAATCTGTGAAATATGATGATATAATGGTCATATGGACAGGGCACAATTACATTAAGTAATAGTGCCCTGTCCGTATGACCATTATATCGTCATACCAACCAAACAGCAGTATTCAGCATTACTAAGATACTCATGAAAAGACCATTCATGAATTGTCTGTTTATCTCCATCAAGTGCAATCACTCAATCTCCTTTCATTCAATCCCTTTCCTTTCAGGCACCAGAGTAGCTGTGGGTTTGTTTTTTTTTCTTCGTTTTTTTCCCACCAAACAAAAGAAAGCGGACCTTGTAGCTGACCGTCACCTTTGTGTTTTGGTTGTTGTTGTTGTTGTCTTCGTATCCGCCCACCGGTTCCACTCAGATGCCTGTTTAACATAACTGTTTAGGAGCTCGCTTAGCGGCGGAGCGCGCCGCCATCTTAGAATAGATCACTAATTAGAAATGAAGGATTAATCCGATGCCAATACGCGGACGCCCTGGGAACCGGCCGGCCTTGGGTTAAGCACGGGTGAAGGTCAATTCCCTCAATCAGCTCTCCCTCCCTCTCCCACTCTCTCTCTCTCTCTCTCTCTCTCTCTCTCTCTCTCTCTCTCTTTCTCTCTCTCTACCTTTTTAACCTTTTTTCACTTTTAATTTTGAAATACAATAGCAAATGTGCGGCGTGGAGACTCGCCATGTCAACTACAATTCACAAACAAACAAATTGGCGAATTGGATCGTTTGAGCGTATAATAGTCTGTGGGAGTTTGCTATTGATTCAACGCTAATTGGAGCACTTTTCCATGGGAAGTTGACACCAGATATTGCTGTTATTCTGCTTCTGGACTGGCAGTTTTATATTCATGCTGTTAATTTATACGGCTCCGGCATAAATAAATAAAATAAAATATTGCAACAAAAGAGACGCCAATTTTAGCAGTTGAAGCCTTCGCTTGTGGAAGCGCTGACTCTTCAGCAGTCATCGTATCGGATCCTGGAGGCAGAGTTCATGTGTGCAGCGCATGTTACCTGAATCGCTAACACATTTACATACTTAATGGGAGATCATTTAACAGAGGAGATAATGGCTTTTTAAAATGGCAGCGCTAATTGGCTATGGGCTGATAATCAGTTTAACCGTCCTTCGATATGACCAATTCTGCCCTTTTTTCTTTTTTTGTGTACTATAATACTGTATATTATAATTATGCTGCTATAATTATATTAGGAGTAGGACTACCTGAGAAAATGGGGCGGATGTGGACGCTGGAGGAAAGAAAATGAAATTTGATTCATAATGAGAGACTTAGGGGTTTTTTTTGTCAGTGGGATCTCACGCTTGGCTGCCTTCGAGCTTAGCCAATTTTTTGCCGTCTAGTTCTTGTGCTTCAGTCACTATTAAAGCATTAAAAGAAATTAACAATCACTGTGCGCAGTGATTTGGACGGACTCCAGCTTGACTTTAAATCAGTTTGAAAAAATTACAAAATAAGGATTCCTTCCCGCCTGCTTTGTGAGCCATGCTGTGGCGATATGTATATAATCCTTTGTTTTGTAGCTTATTATTTTTCACTTTGTTCTTTCATGTGTGTAAAATGTATTAGCCTACTGTATGCCTTTTATTATGCCGTATTGCTATATTGCCTTGAAACACTGTTATTTTGTCTTTTATACTTTCTAAATAAAAAACAGCAATACAAATACGAGACATGCTATATTATAGGAGTGATATTTTTTTATTTAGATATGGAGATTGCTGCTTTAAAAGGCTATGGATGTACCAGCAAAACAAGCTCTATTGTTTAGTGATGATATTGTCCTTCAACTGTTTCTTTTGTTACAGATCGTGAGTACAAACTAACATATACAGGCCCTTGATGATGATGATGATGATGATGATGATTTATCTATTAAATACGTACATCATCATCATCATCATCATCATCATCAAGTACGTATTTAAAAATGTTAAAATGTAATAAACAAATAAATTCACTAAGATTCTCAAATGTCATTAGAAAATGTTATTGTCCGTCAACAGAAAATAGTCAAAAATAGTCTCAATACAGAGAATATTTTTTGATAAGGACATGGGAAACTCCTTATTCACATTTTCTTTTAAAAGGACATGTGAATAAGGAGCTAAATAAGTAAATAAGTAACTAAGTAGCCGTTGCAGAAGTTCATCATTTCTGAGTGAGAGCCGGCCCTAAAAAGAAAGGGGAGGTTAATTAGCCACAGGTGCGACCAATCAGAGTCGCTCCCAGTGGGTGACAGCTGGCTCTGACTGACCTGACCTGTCCTCCCCAGATACTGTCTCCTCTCACCGCCGTCACACACACACACACACACACACACACATGTAAACACACACACACACGCAATCACACGCACACAAACACACACACACACACACACACACACACACACACACACTGAAGAAAACGCTGTGTCACCAACACCAAACATAGTCAAATTTACAATCAAGTTTTACTATCGGGTTGCTTTGAGAAAGGGTCACAGGTTACAAAGTTACAGGACATATGCTTGCAAAAGTGCACTTAATAATATGAATATGAATATGATTAACGATACCTACAAAATCTGCTTAATTTTAGATCAATGACATGATATTGTGTCACAGGCTGCCTCCTCAGTGAGCAATGGGAAGGCAGACTTCAAGTGGAGCCAGGCTGTGCGGCGGCGCAGGTACAGCTGCTTCTCACAGGGAAGAGGAAGCTTGTTATGGAATTTTTTGACAGTGCGTGAAATCACTGACCGGTCACTGACACCCGACACCGACCACCGGTGGTGGATAACAGAAGCGGACATATTGCAGCACAGCAGCGCAGCGGCGGCAAGAAATGGGTTGTCATAACGAACATGGTTGAACAGCATAGCACAGACAAACAACGGGAACAACGAGAACATATTTCACACTCAACAGGAGACAGTGTTCAACTCGACTACAACTCGATTTGTTTCTCCCAGACGTAATATTCTGGGTTCAAACCCCTAATGCAGGCCTCCTACCTGTTGTGTCTCGAGCAAGAGCCCTACCTGTATTATTAACGAAACGTATCGGAAAATCAAAATCAAGCTGCTTCGGATAAAAGCGTCTGCTGAACGAGTCCATATTATTAACGAGAATGGCATTTCCGTCCCAGAGAGGCGCCGCTACGAAAAAGACAAAGCTTTTAGTTTCCCCGATTCCCGAAGTAAAAACAACTTTTGTCTCGCTCGACGGGGACAACCCAACCCAGGACCCGCGATCGTCGGTAATTCTCCCCACTTGTGTCAGAGCGGCTTGTGTGTTCGACTAATAAGAACAGGATTGCTTTATTAGCCGCTGTCATGGGAGGCTCTCGTCTCTACCTTGCCACGATTACAAGGAATAATTAAGTCCGGGTCCTCAGGAGGGCTTACGTTATGACCGGGGGGGTCAGGGTTTGAGATTTCAGGCTCGATTCACTTAATTGTTGGCATAATTGTTCAGGGCGACGTCGTCTCGGTCGAGATTCACATCGCGACGTTCCACGTTTATGTGTACGTTGTGTGGGCCCCTACACGTCAACATTTAGCCCCATGCGGTACGTTCTCGCTCCATTTACAAAAAAAAAAAAAAAAAAACGTCCCTGTGAGAGAGTCACACCGCTCCTAGATGTCAAATGTATTCCACCAATTAATGCATTAATACATCAATTAAATTCAAATTGCTGTGGGATGGGCCGTCCAGGAACCAATCGTCCGACGCAGTATGTGCTACACTCTTGACCTGAGCCGACGTCTTGTAACCTTCATACCGACACAGCAAAGTGCGCCGCCCTTCTCTCCCTCAACCTTCAACCCGCTTCGACCTTCACCTTCAGCCGAGTCTCGGCGATACGTTCGGCGTACGATCATCAGCGTAACGATTCCAGCAGCAGCTAACGGCTATAGCAAACAGCGAGGGCCGAGCCCCGAAACGTTTGATGTCTTCGGTTGGAAGGTCTGACATTTTTTTTTACTTCAGCCACAGCGAACTCGCAGCAGAGTTAGTGGGCATCCCTCGGCAGGGGGCTCCCGCATCTCTCTCTCCCTCTCTCTCTCTCTCTCTCCCTCTCTCTCTGCTATCCGTGTCTGCTGAGAGGATTACAGACACCGGTGAGGCCTCGCTGTCTGGCCCCTCCGGGCCCCGGGGCCTGCGAACGCTGTGTCCTCAGCACTGTGTGTACTGCTGCCGCTGCTGCAGCTCTTCCATTTATTCCTGCAGCTCATCCTTTAATGAACACATCCCGCAGAGTGTGTTTTTCAATGCAGACGCCGTATTAATAATATTACTTCTGATTTGTTTTGGTTTCCTTTTTTTTTCTCTTCCTCTTTTTTCTCTTTCTACCGGGAATTCGGCTCGGATTCTCGGCATTGCCGAAATAAGAATGCGAACAGGAATGGCTGGGATGACGTCAAACAAAAGCTCAACAAGTTATTGTTGCGGCGGGCAAGCGAAAACCCACACTTTGAAATGAGACAACAAGGGAGATCAAACACAGACCCAAAAGATGTAGCTGTGTTTATTCATAAGGGTGACTTGTAAAAGTTGCAAGAGACAACCCCCCCCCCCCACACACACACACCCCCCCATGTCCACACAGGACCCAATTAGGGCACTTTGGTGGGCGATCCACAACAGGCCAGACACGTTCAGATTTCAATCGCAGAGCCCCCCGAATGAACCGAAAAAAACAAGTTCCTTCAACGCGCGCCAATAATAAATGCAGGCGGCAACAAAATAAGCCGTGCGGCGGCGAAAATGTATGTTCAATTAGGGATTATCCAAAGACAAGCCATGTCTTGGAGTACAGACTTCTAGGTTTTTTTTGTGGAGCTCACCAATCTGCTGCAAACTTGCACACGCAGGGCTTCAAAGGGGTTTCCGAATTGCAATTAACTAAAGAGACAGGCGGGAGAACAATGTGTCCTGGCCACCCCCCCTCTCGCAAGGCTTTTCCCATTATTTTAACAAGCACAACAATATATCGTATGTTAATAGATTTTCCCTCCCTTGTCCTCTGGAGCTTGTCGCGACTGTTGTCAGTCTGTTTTCTTCCCCCTCTCTCTCTCTCTCTCTCTCTCTCTCTCTCTCTCTCTCTCTCTCTCTCTATCTTTCTCTCTCTCCCTGTCTCTCTCTCTCCGACTGAACAGAAACACAATTAGAAATGGAGGCGGTGTGTAACATTAGCATTCATGAGACCGCCTCGCACATAGCTTTAACCTATGTACCTCAGTGTCCTCCGGGAGCAGCCCTGTATTTATGTAAAGCAAAACCTGAAACAAGTTGTTGATTTTTTTCTCCTCTATTCCTTGCAGATTTTAAAACTTACTGCCATGGGAGCAGAAACGCTTCCAGTAAGTATAGCAACGTAACGTTTTGGTGTACGTAATATGCAGAACATAAGCGATTGTGGGGTTCAACAATATAAATCTGTATTATTATTAGTGATGGGCTGTTATCGGCGTTACCGCGCTGCGATAACGCGAAACTTTTATCGGCGATAATATTTTTATCGCCGATATTATCGTGAGCCGATATCCTCCGGTAGCACCCCCGCTCAACAATCGGGCAACTAAAGGTAGCACCCACGGTTCAAGAAAAACCTCCGGTAGCACCCCCCCCCCCCGCTCAACAATCGCGGAGACCCACTTTTAGTCATTATTTAGGCAATATATGTCATTATTTAGGTAGCAAATACATATTATGGACACCTTCGACATTATTCAAAGGAGCCACCTTAATCTAGATTAACCTAGATTAATTTCAAGATTACCATTAGATTAATCTAGATTAAAGATTTTAATCTATGCCCATCTCTAATTATTATGTAGACTCCCATTCTTTTAGGTATTCATACATAAATAACTAATTTAAAAAAAAACTTGATTAGTAGGGGTTTTGTTTAATCTCCTCTTCTCACTTCTGCTTCTCTGTCATTTAGTTGCTCATCACACGTTTGAGGTTTTTCCGGGAATAACAATGATGATGATGATGATGATTTCATATCTAGGCATCTCCATAGCATCGCACCATGTGTCATTACCAATATGAAACCTTCATTAGCCCGTTGTAAGTGCGCTGCTAGGAGAGTTGAGAGCGGGTTAGTTAGCTCCCAGGTTTGCTCCCCGAAGTAATTTTCTGCCTCTGGTCCCACTCACAGTGTCAGACACAATGAATAAATGATATTCAAAGTACTGCGCTAGACTACACAAACGCGATTACAGGGCTGTGGCTGTGGTTTTGTATCTGAACGTGACCGTTTACCCAAGAGGTTCAATGAGGTCATACATGGTATGGCAGTTTTAAATGGCAACATGAATCCTAATGCATGATCGGTTGAAATAAAACTACAACCATGATATCTAACAGGTTAAAATATGATGTTTCTTTGCTCGTATGTTGATTTTTTTGTAGGTTGTGCCTCATATTGGTTGCATGTTTAAGGAAGATGAAACAACACAATACTTGTATTTGTGCAAAAATGTATTTGTGCGGTTTTGAACATATCCTATTTTGTCACTATTTGGCATTTACTATTTACTATGCCATCTTGCACAGGGGGGGTGGGGGGGGGCTACAGGTTAGACTGCAGACATTTGGGTTCAAACCCAGAACCTTTCAGCCGGGAGTCAAACACCCTAAACCGCCACCGGACTATTTTGCCTGTATTAGCATGTTGATTTGGACAGGGATGGATTTACACTCACCGGCCACTTTATTAGGTACACCTGTCCAACTGCTCGTTAACGCAAATTTCTAATCAGCCAATCACATGGCAGCAACTCAATGCATTTAGGCATGTAGACATGGTCAGGACGATCTGCTGCAGTTCAAACCGAGCATCAGAATGGGGAAGAAAGGTGATTTAAGTGACTTTGAACGTGGCATGGTTGTTGGTGCCAGACGGGCTGGTCTGAGTATTTCAGAGACTGCTGATCTACTGGGATTTTCACGCACAACCATCTCTAGGGTTTACAGAGAATGGTCCGAAAAAGAGAAAATATCCAGTGAGCGGCAGTTCTGTGGGCGCAAATGCCTTGTTGATGCTAGAGGTCAGAGGAGAATGGCCAGACTGGTTCGAGCTGATAGAAAGGCAATTGTAACTCAAATAACCACTCGTTACAACAGAGGTATGCAGAAGAGCATCTCTGAACGCACAACACGTCGAACCTTGAGGCGGATGGGCTACAGCAGCAGAAGACCACACCGGGTGCCACTCCTGTCAGCTAAGAACAGGAAACTGAGGCTACAATTCGCACAGGCTCACCAAAATTGGACAATCGAAGATTGGAAAAACGTTGCCTGGTCTGATGAGTCTCGATTTCTGCTGCGACATTCGGATGGTAGGGTCAGAATTTGGCGTCAACAACATGAAAGCATGGATCCATCCTGCCTTGTATCAACGGTTCAGGCTGGTGGTGGTGGTGTAATGGTGTGGGGGATATTTTCCTGGCACACTTTGGCCTTATTAGTACCAATTGAGCATCGTGTCAAAGCCACAGACTACCTGAGTATTGTTGCTGACCATGTCCATCCCTTTATGACCACAGTGTACCCATCTTCTGATGGCTACTTCCAGCAGGATAACGCGCCATGTCATAAAGCGCGAATCATCTCAGACTGGTTTCTTGAACATGACAATGAGTTCACTGTACTCAAATGGCCTCCACAGTCACCAGATCTCAATCCAATAGAGCACCTTTGGGATGTGGTGGAACGGGAGATTCGCATCATGGATGTGCAGCCGACAAATCTGCAGCAACTGCGTGATGCTATCATGTCAATATGGACCAAACTCTCTGAGGAATGTTTCCAGTACCTTGTTGAATCTGTGCCACGAAGGATTAAGGCAGTTCTGAAGGCAAAAGGGGGTCCAACCCGGTACTAGCAAGGTGTACCTAATAAAGTGGCCGGTGAGTGTATATTAAAAACATAAATACAAAAAATGTCATCATGCTCTAACGGGAACGCATTGCATATTTCCATCTATGAATCTCACCCAGGGGCAGCGATGAGTCAGCGAGGATCCGCACTTTAATCCTCACCGTTATGCTCTCTCTCTTTTTGGCCGTCATCCTCACCCCCCCCATCCTCACCCCCCATCCCTTACCACAAGTTTACCAATAAACTTTGTTTATTGTACACCCGCTCTTGTCTGCTGCGCCCATTTCATTAAGCGGAACGAGACACTGCATGTCCCACAATGCACCCCCCCCCCCCCCCCCCCCCCCCGCGTGGTTTCCAATCAAATGCAATATCAATTTGGCAAATCTCTTTTCAGAAAGGCGAACCAAAATATATAGTTTAGCATGTATTGTGGCGCACAGAGGAGCTGCACATATTTACTCATGACTCCGAGCAAAGCAGACGGTGGTCAAGGAGACACGTCCCCCCTGTCCCCCCCCCCAGAGAGGGTCTTTCAGGAGGACTTATTCACGCGAATAAGTCCTCCTGAAAGACCCTCTCTGGGTCTTTACCCTCTCCTCGTATTTACTCAAATTCAATCGATAATTTGCATTTAAACCAGTGGTTCCCAACCTTTGACTTCAGGTGTTACCCCCCTAAAGTCAAACGTATCTATTTAAAGAATAAAAACCTGCGTACCGCCTGCAGTACCCTCCAGGTACCACCGATTGAAAAACACCGATCTACACAATGAATAGAGGTACATAATTGTACCTCCAGGGATACACAGTCCCCCCCCCAAAGTTCAATGAATTAACGGGTAAACAGATAACCGATACGTGGTTTATGTGACCGCGGGTGAGGTGAAAAACACGGACGGCCACGATGGAAAACTGCAATTATCTTTTGGAGGTGGAAAACATTGACTCATTTGGGTTTCTTTGTTGTTGTTGTTTTTGTCTATTAGCCCTCCTCAACCGGACTCGTCTTGTTTAATGCAGTTAGGAAATAAGAATCAAAAGAGCCGAAAGGTAAGACTAAAAATGTAAATATGTTTGCAGGGAAAAACGTTGACTCCTGTTTTTCTATTAGACCCGCAGATAAGGTCTGAATGCTTGGCTTATCTCGTATAATGCAATTGGGGGATTTGAATAGAAGTTAGTAAAGTCAAAAGTGAAATAGTAAAAACTAAATGTAAATACGGAGGCTTACTTCACATGGGAGAGGAAAAATATACTGAAATTCTTCATTGACTTTAAAGGCCCCATGAAATTAAAAATAAATTTGCCCAGTGTTAATTGTTAATTTATCTCTTGTTATATGCCAAATATATGTAAACATTTTTAATCAAAATCCCAGTCTTTTCTTTTCCTGTAAAACAGTTTCAAATGTTTGATGAGTTATTCTGCATGGGGGCATTTTCTAATTTTGCATCCAAAGAAAATGCTTCAGCAGCTCCATCGCAGGGTTAAACCCGCGTCTCTCCTTCACCAGCAGCAAACATACATGGCTTCACTCCAACGACTTCATCATGGCCGTCTTCTTCCACATTTTCATCCCTGTCCGATTCGTCCAAGTATACATCGGCGTAGGCGGAGGCGAGAAGTCATCCACAACAGAGAGCAGGCTGTCGTCGTCGTGGCGATCCATGTTGATCTGCTAGCGGCTGTCAATCAAGGGGCAGATTCAGTGCTATTGGCTACTGGGAACGCCAATCGACGTCCGAAAAACAAGTCCCTCCCTATAGCTTTGTTTTTTTTTACCGGAAATACCTGTCGCTAACAGAACAATGTCACTGTATTTAACATGCATATTTCTTTTAACTCTCTGATTTCTTTTTTGTTCTGTGTTTTAGTTAATTGTTGTGTGTGTTGTGTGTTAGCTTGTTAATTGTTGTGTGTTTGTGTTAGCTTGTGTGTTAGCTTTTTGTCTTGTCTTCTGTTTTCTCTGTACTGACATATCATACCGCTCATCTTGACCAGGACTCCCTGGAAGAAGAGATATTGTATCTCAATGGGACCTTCCTGGTTAAATAAAGGATAAATACATTTAAAAAATACGTAAATATGCAGAGTCCAGTAGCACTCCTTTAACCTGTGAAGAGTCAGTGACAATCAACAAAGCTTTATCTTGTGGCTGTACTGTTCGCATGAATAGAAATGCAATATAACTGATTCATATTGCTCAGTCGAGTCACGTTTGTTTATTAACAGATCATCTCAATCAATTGAGAGTCCATTGTTGAGTTTATTACTGCAGATGAATGTGTTGGTCTCATCATTGGTAATTCATTATTCTGGATCTCCCTGGCTGGTCCGGTCGTTGATGCCCAACAGCCACCTCTCTTGCAAAAAAATAATGTTTGTCCTCCTAGGGACGTTTTTTTTTTTAATTCAAGCACAACTACTTTTAATGTCATTCAGATTCAGGGACAGCGCAGTGGAAAAGCGCTGTAGGACACGTTCTTATAGTTAGCTCATTAATTGGGTTATAATAAATGTGACGCAGCTGTCCTTACAAAACGTCCCCCTCCCCACAGAAATAACCTTTTCTCGCCTTTAACCTTGCAACAGTACGGAAAAAAAAAAAAGCGTCGACGCCTCAACTTGTTGAGAAGAAGCGTATTGTTTGAATGTCCCCCTTAACGCTGGATGCAAATGATTCAGCTTTTCTCGTTAGAGCTGAGCTCCCTATGAAACCGGTGTGACCGATCAATCACAGGGTGGGGGCCTCATGGCCTGCGGATTGAATGAAAGAGGCCGCTTGCTGCTAAGTTTATATCAACATGGACTCATTCGCATTGTTTCGAGTATAATAATGATGATGATGATGATGATGATGATGATGATGATGATGATGATTGTCCAAATTCCCAGTGGCACCTTAACATTGCTCTGGGGCGCTTTAGTGCTGCAGAGTATCATCAGGAGAACTATATGAGTGACAGTTAGATATGTGCCCACGCACGGCGCTTTCCCCCGCCATTCGGATGATTTGTCGCTTATGAAACTTGAGTTATTCATTAGAAATACGCGGAGTGGGTTATGTCAGAGTGCGTTACGATGTTTTATGTGTGCATTACTACGTTTAATGTGTTCCTCTATCATCCTAATAACACTATCCTGGGAAATAAACTCAATTTTGTTCAAGACATAAAGGTCTGACGTTGAGCAAGATTACAGCGGGACAAGACATAAGTGAAAATGAATAAAGATAAGTTCACTTCAAAGGCAAAGTTTAGAGGTAAAAAGCGGTCGAACAATGTTTAAGAACGTGGCCTATAGGAAATGTCACATTGTTGCTTTGGCATTATAAAGATGTGTATTATATGACGTACCCCCCAAATAAAAAGCAAAGGCTTAAAGACACTAAAACAGGTCATTTTGGTAACAAAACTCGGTGTGATATTTCCTAAATCCTTGAGCATACAGCTGTGTAATACAAAGCATTAAAGTGTGTGACAGGTATATCCGATTTATTGACAGTAATCCTCTTAGGACTTCATCTGTAAATATGAAGTCCTAAGTCCTAATATTTTACAAAAGCCAGCAGGGACCAGGGACCAGGAAGAGTTTTTTGCCAAATATATAAATATATAAATGCAAATTCCCAAGTTTCCAAACAATAGGAAAAGGTAAGACGAGAGGTTACACAAAATCAATGCGGTTCAAACGTGCGGTGAAAGCAAAGGAAACTCACACACACACACACACACACACACACACACACACACACACACTATGAATAATAACACTTTCTTCGACATATGAAACAGTAGCCTTTGCGTTTGAACAGAAGTTATGGATCGATATATACGATGTAATGAATACACGAGGCTCTACCCTAACCCTAACCCGATATGGACCGGACCCCATGCAGAGCTGCAGTTTTTTAGCCAGAACGGTCCTGTTTTGCATGTCTTTCCCTGCCCGTCTGAAACATCCCAACCGTTGGTTTTCCTCATTCATCCCCGCTGGGACGGTGCACCCTGAGCAATGAGCGGAGGAGAATAAGCTCATTTCAATTTTGTCATGGATAATGCCACTTCATTTTCTGCTGCTGGGATCACAACAAAACATCCATCAGACCCATCCACATAAATCATCCCTGACAGAGAATTTAGAAACTAATACGTTAAAATGAAAGCCCCCAAAAAAAAGTCGGTTGCCGTGCGCAAGGTTGTGCACTTGACTCTCGTCTCGGTGGAAAAAATAAATCCACATCTGGATCCAGATTGCGGTTTAATAACCTTTTGGTTGTCCGCAATTATGCGCGTGCGCAGTGACATCCCGTTCCTGAAAGTCAAAAATAACCAACAGTGGTCAAATCAAGTGTGCGTGTGTGTGTGTGTGTCTGATTGTGCATTTAAGCATGCTGATTGTCATGTGTACCTGGGTGTGAAACATAAATATGTCATCCCTAGAAGTATAGACCCATAGACCCACTTGGCTTGGAGACACATGTGCTGTGTCATGTTGCCTCATCGAGGCAGATCAATAAGTCTGAGTCCACCGCCTTCGCAAACTGAATGTGTAATGAAAAGATGCTGAGGTTGTGCAGGAAGACGATGTGATGTAATGTGTTTCTAATCCCGGGAAATAAGAATAGTTTAGCAGCAGACCCCATGCTATTTCTGGTGCACCTATTCAAATGCATTATATAATTGCATTAGCCTACGCCTGCCGCTTGGTTTAACTAAACAAAAATGGGTCTGTCGGTTTATTAAATCAAACATTGTCTGTATTGTTAAGCCGTTCAATTGTATGTCACGGGCTAATTTATTGCAATCAGTCGGTTGTGATGATTAGTGCCTTCGTTGTGCTTTGATTTTCCGCCTCACACCGGAATCGCTAACCGTGATTAGCGCATCAGGGAGCGAATAAGCGGCCGTGTTAATTCCTTAAAATGCGGCATCGGTATACAAACATTTTTCGTGCGAGCGTCGGTAAGGGATTGTAATTGCGTGTCTGATTGGATGTTTTCTTTATCCCACCCATCACACCAGCGTTGAGATACACACTTCACTGTCACTTTGCAGTGCAGTTATCCCGCCATTTTAAAACATGTGAGGTGGGGGTGGGGGGGGAGGAGATGCTAAGCTACGGACAGCTAACGCGTCACAAATACAAATCGGCCCTTTTGTCAGTTTGACCTCAACGAGGAGAACGACGAATCAAAGCGAGAAAAAAAAAACAATCAAAAATGTTTGCCGCCGTCGATAATACGAACGCTAAGCGATAACGGGTAGAGTTGTGTGTGTGTGTGTGTGTGTGTGTGTGTAAAGTAAACGGTTTAGTCATCCCCAGACGAGTGCCAACACACAGGAACCATGAAAGGGGTCTGTCTGACGTGAGTCACTGTTATTCCCTGACAAAAGAGCTAAAGGACGCGCGTGGGTGTGTGGGCAGCGGTGGTTGCGTTGGTGACCTCTGCCGCGGCTGCGACGGCGACGAGGACGACGCTGCAGCAAAATGAAAAGTGGTCTCTTTACCCCTTCAAATCGCACATTACGCGATGAAAACACACCGCCGCTCTTTCAAAGAATATCACGCCTGTGTCGTCGTCGAAGAAAGAAATAATCCGAATACGCCGGTGTGTGTGTGTGTGTGTGTGTGGGGGCGCGCTGAACAAAATGTGGGCACACAAACTTTCCCCTGATATAATTTTTTCCCCTCACGTCACAGAATTTACCGCTAAGCCCACTCCTACATTCGCTCGAAAGCGCGCGAAGGTTAAAGTTAACAAAAATGGTTTGAAGTTAAACGGCTCTAATACCTTTCAATAAATAATAGCCTCAGCTAAGTAGTCAGGAGTAATCCCCCCCTGTGTTGGGGCGGTGGGTTGAATACAGCGGCGGTGAATACGGCGGCGGTGAATACGGCGGCGGTGAATACGCTGGATGCACATGTCCGGGGCGGACTTGTAATAATCTGCTGTAATTGAGCCTCCGGGTCTAAAACAAGCCCCTCTCTCTCCGCCTTTATCTACTCTTAATTGGTCATTTGATGAACGGGCCGGAGAAACAGCTTGTCAGACGCCGCCCTAACTATTGCGGTCAACGGCCGCGATAGTTATCCGCTGTTGTTCAACCCTAAAACGCTAAACCTTCAACGCTAAAGGATTTTTATGTGGTCGTTCGCTTTTATTGCGGGATATTTTAAGACGCCACTTGAAGTTTAAGTGGCGTCGCCGCTCGTCTTTTGTCAGGTTATCCCTTTCAACGTTTGGAGGCCGTATCCTGCCATGCGAAGGCGTGACAACGGTATCCCATTTATATTAAATTTGATATTATATTATATGACTGT
>JAOPHQ010002910.1:87500-94506 GCA_030340625.1 Merluccius polli
GTTGAATTTCGGAGAGAGAGAGACCGCGTGAGCTCTGTATTAAACACACAGGCGCCGCAGGGAGAGACTTGAACACCGACGTGAGCCAAAAACACAATCCAAAAAAACCCCACAACTAGCACACAGTTGTATACCTCTTATATAACAAACCAGGACAGGTATTTGTATTCATTTGTAAGTCCACATCCATCAGTGGCCCCCGCCGCCGCCGCTGCCGCCGCCGCCACCTTCCTCCTTCTCTCCGCAACTCCCACCGTCCCGACGGGGAAAACCTTTTGAACTCTCCGGGAAACGAACGACGACGACGTCGGCCAAAACACAGGGAACAAAAAAAAACAGTACAAAAGGCAGACCTAGTATTTCCACACCCCTCTGGGGACAGGGAAGTAAGGAATACAAAAAAATACAAAAAAAACAAAAAAAACGTATAGGAGGCCGAACACCGCCGCAACAGAGTGACTCTGATGGCAGCAAGCGGCCCTTCACAATACAAAAGGCAGACCTAGTATCCCCCCCCCACACACACTCAGGGGACAGGGAAGTAACGAATACAAAAAATACAAAAAATACAAAAAATACAAAAAAATACCAAAAAAAACGTATAGGAGACCAAACACCGCCGCAACAGAGCGACTCTGATGGCGGCAAGCGGCCCTTCGACCGGCGCCTCCTCTTGACAGGAGGTCCGGGTCCGGGGGCACCTGAGGTGTCCAAGTCCGCCTTCGGCATTTAAGATGATCAAGCATGTGTGTGTGTCCCTCCGAAAGGAGTCCCCCCGGTTCCCGCTCCGGCTTCCCTAAGTAATCCCGGGATCTTTCAGTCATTACCTTTAGTTGTTAAGCTGGATGAATTTTAAGCGTTGGATTTGATGAATGCACATTATTCATCGGAGCGATGGAGTTGTGGCGAGGAGCCATATATGCAATAAGCTCGAATCTGCCCTGCGTTATATGAAGGGAAAAAAAACCACAACGCATGAATCACTTCCGTGTTAACGAATGTTATTTCAGTATTACGGTCATACGAATCACCGGGGTGGAAAATGCGTTCTTAGAGAGGAATGCGGTGATTTGGTTTGCGGTCGGGTTTTATTCATGCTCCCGTCGTAATGTGGATCGTTTAAGTTTGACCTTTTTGTGGAAGTCACAGACGGCCGGCGGTTTTCTTTTTTTCCAACGCGTAATATTAAGTAAGATCTCAATAAAATAAGCCTCCGCAACCATCTGTCTGGCACTCGGTATTCATTCCCTGTAGCATAGGAATTTCATGGGGGCCTGAAACACCAGCCAGGTCTTTTCCTTGGCACCCAAAGTGAATATATCCTCACACCTGTCCTGTAGCAAGTTGAATAAATGGGAGAAGTTATATTTTAGGCTAATATAGATTTAAAGGTGTAGTCAGCCGATTCTGGGGAAAGGTCGTTGATAATACCATTGATGATACCGTCTCGCCTTATGATAACGCCGCCCCCCTAGCCACCGATTGGCTGGGACGGCCCGGTCCGAGCCACTTCATTTGCTTCCCTGTTTACAGATCCTGGGCTGTGTGGAAACACAGGACTTTATTTTTCGGCGCGCACACAGAGAACAGAGGACAGCTATTTCGACATTCGCCGAATTTTGACACAAAAGTGCGTCGGGTTTACGATCGCCGCTGTGATGGCCGTCGGCCATTTTGTCCCTGTTCTTCTTATGTGTTCCTCCGTTTGAGGTCTGGCTGGCTCCTCCCCTCTCGTTAGAGACACCTGTTTGGACTCTATATAAGAGTCCAGGGCCGTGTTCCGATAGCCGTACTTCCCGTACTTAGTATACTTAGTTTGAGTACGTAGGGTGTTCCGATTATGATCGCGGCGAAAAGAAGTGTACTTGAAAGGACCCGTATGTGTACTCAAAACGGCCAAAATGCTGAGTGTGCTACGGGGTACACTATGCGTACTCAACGGCAGCCATCCTAGCTACGTAGCGGAAGAGGCGGAGCCGCGCTCAGAGAACGTCTAATGGATTCACGTGTGTTTGGCGGGTGACGCGGCCGCGCAGCTGATGTCATTTCCGTTAAGTGCGCCACAGAGTACTGCATTTGGAACAGCACTAACATCTGAAGCTCTGCGTACTTATTGAGCGCGGATAGTGTACTATGTTTAAGTGTACTCATGGAAGTACGGATATCGGAGCACGGCCCCGGACACAAAGATGTCTCTCTCTCGGATGGCTGGTGCCTCCTGGGCACTCAGCATTGTTGTGTGACTTTTGGTTCTGTTTGTTTGGTTCCTTTGGTTCTGTTCATTTTGGAGTAAGTTGTATTTAAGTTATCTTTATTGAAGTTACATTACTCTTAACTGTCACTGCGTGGACCTCCCGCTTTCTTTGTTATGCTCTCCCACGAGCTGGGCATAACACCGCCTATACCTTTAATGAGGAGATTAAAGATTACGCATCTCCGGCCTGACCTTTGACCTTCCTAGTATAGGCAAAACAATAACCCGAATAAAACGTCTAAACGCGGCGTATTTGAAACGTCTGTTATAAAAAATAGGTCTAATCGAGGAACTCGTCCGCTGTTCAGCTCTTCACAAACCGTGCCACCGGTGTCATTTTACGTCGTTTTATTTATTTATTTATTTATGCATTATTTCCGCCACGGCCAAAACCAAACGACCGTGTTTTCCCCTGCCCTCAATTAGTGTCTCTCCAGCGCGCAGCAGATGGCTCTTTAACTGTCTGTGCCACCTCCCTGTTGTCCAGAAGCGCATTCACAAGTCACAAGACGCACGCCGTGTCTCTCTCTCCAGTCAGCAGAATCAATCATCTCTCTTATGAACGCCGACCGTCAGCACGCGCCGTCGTTCCTTAATGCGCCCTTAGACAGTAAAGCGAAAGTGGAAGTAAACAAACCTTATATTATGAATGCCCAGTAGGCACGCATTCATTAGCGTGTGAATTTCGGAATCCTTGTCGCGGTTGAACTAAACATCAAAAAGACTTTAAAAAGGTTGCCGAGGATAGCGACGCCATACAGTCTAATAAACCTCTGCTTGAAACCCATTGACATGAAACACTTTAATAGTTCGTATTGAGTTGGGTATTGACAGCGTCACGAACACGCGGACACATTTTATGCATTTCCTTTTTAAATCGCCAAAAATAACATCTACAGAAAGACGATGAGGAGATGAAGAAGACGTATATGTGATGGTTCACTAGATCATTAAAAAAGGTCCTATTTCCAATTCAGGAACATATTTACATACGGCATACACCCGCTGTCAGATTAAACCACTTACTGACGCGGCGGCACGGAGGCGCCACTATGTGACACTAAATCAGCGCATTATCATGATTGAAATTTGCCTCATTGCCATCCACCACTCCACCGCCGCGCGGCATAAATGCCACAAGGTCTCTCCAAGTATAAGAGATCTTGAGGTCTGTGTTGTTGTTGTAGCGTCTCTTACACACATCTTGTGTGTGTGTGTGTGTTGGGGTTGGGGGTGGGGGGGGGTCAGGCATTCAGATGAGGCCCCCCAGTCAATGACAATCCCACTGCTCTTATCTCAGCCATGCGATCCTTGAGAAGTCCCTCCTTGACGGCGTCGGAGGGGCCGGGAGTCGTAAATAGACTCCCTGGAGGTGTTTACAACCGCGCCGAGAGGGAGGCTAACGTTCCCCTGATTGAGGGATGAGTGGCGATGACAATGGGAGGAGGAGGAGGAGGAGGAGGAGGAGGAGGAGGAGGATAATGATGATGATGGTAGTGATGAAGTGAATAGATAATTGCTGGTTTTTTTACATACGATTTTGGAGAGTGTTCCTGAGATGGTGGAGCAGACCAGATCATTTTAATCAGAATCCAAGATGTCAACTTGGTGGTTCCTTTGTATTCATTTTTATGTATTGTTTTGTAAACAAAAAAAACAAACCTGTTACTGTTTAAGTTTAGCAAGTTTAAACATGACGTCTAATGCGAAGGACTCCCTCTGCTCTGCCTATTACTTTGATATTCTTTGGTGACATTTTAAGAGGGTTATTTTCTATAATAATAATTATTTGAAATATGATTATTTCATATGGGCAGTATTAATCAATCAATACCCAGCATATCAATACTATGATGTGAAATAAGTGATTGAAACGCAGCCTTGACATTCGTTCCAAGGATCATCGACGTCTATTAATAGTCAGCTCATTGATTCGTGATAGCCTACCGGAGAATTCACCAGTGAGTGTTTTCGCAAAATCATAACTCATTTTCGATTCCTATCACTTACTGCTGCAAATCTCATGGTTGCATAAAATATGCAAACTGAAATAACCTCCATCGCTTCTCAGCAGCGCCGTGTGTGTTTTGGCTATTTGCAGCTCTCGCGCGCGCCATGCTCACCTGCTAATGACTTACCTTTTGTGATGATGATGATGATGATGATGATGATGATGATGATGACGACGACGGAGGAGGAATCGCACGGTGAGCTTTCCTTCACCGCGCTGCTAAAACTAACTTGCATGCGATGCGCCGTAACACTTCTATTCGTAACCGTGGCAACGCATTGTCTCAACAGGTATATGATGAATATTCACTCCCATGCTTTGCTCTTTCCTCACCCGTTCTTCGAGAGGCAACACGCCCACTTATGGTATACGTACCGTTCATTTCCAGGCCTCTCCCGTTCATTGTCTATGCGAGCGGCCCTGCGATGCATTCTGGGAGCGCGGCGTTGCGTTTTTCGCTAGAGGGGCGTCGCGTTGGCGTCCGGCGTTTACTGGCCGCCTCTGGAAACTAAAGAGACGGATTCCGCGACTGCGTGGCTTATTTCTCGCCTGCTGTTAAATGAGATCGTTTGTGAGGCGGCCGCCATCTTGGTCCGGTTCGAAATCCGAACGCAGGCGGCCGACAACCAATCAGGCGCAGCCAGGAAGTGTTTGCCTGTAACGGCCCGGGCCGCACCGGATCTGTGTCCTGGAGCGTGCGTTCACGCTTCCCATTCGCCTTTTTGTATTGGACGTGTAGGAGGAACGCGTGGCGCAAAGGATTATGGGGCGGCTCACGCGCGGTCCAGGGGGGGGCTTGTGGCGCGTTGAGGGGGGTGGGACAAAACTTTATGCAAATGAGCGCATAGTGCGTTCGAGCCATGCGATTGGACGAGCCGACATCCGAGCGAGCGCCGGCGGACCAATGGGTGTGTGGCGGACTCGCGTCGGACTGCACTTCCTGGTTTGAAACACTTCCTGGTTTCAACAACTCCCGCAGCGGCCGCTAGGGAGGGGCCGGCGGCGCGGCGCCACGCGACCGGCAGCTGGTTTGATCGGGGCCGGGCCAATACCATTATGTCAAATTGTTTGGCTAAAAGAAATATAGAAAAAGAAAACGCCAGAAACATCCGTCCAAACGAAAGAAAGAGCCAAAGATGAGCCAATGTCAACCAAACAAACAAACAAACCGCCGTATTCTGTGATTGTTTGTTGGGGGGGGGGGGGGGGATGGCAGGCGTAGAGATGATCCCCACGCCAAGTCATTTCTCTGTGTTACTAGATGCAATCTTAGATCAGTCAGCCAACATATTTGGACAAGGGGGGGTTTTCAAGGGGGGGGGGGGGGGGGGGGTGATGAATGTTGTCATCGGAGCATCGCAATCTGGCAGTCACACCGCCGGCTTCGACGAATCAACGGCTACAAACACGTTTAGCGGAGAGAGCGCCCCCCCCCCCCCCCCCCCCCGTCTTTAATTTCCTGTTGGATTTGAGACATCAGATGGGATGGGGGGGGGGAGGAGAGAGTGGGGGATTCGCTTTTTTTTTTATTTTTTAAATGACCGTTTTTGTTTGCATGACAATGTCCGAGTATAACGGCGAATAAGCAAACGAGTCGACGAGGGCCTTGTTTGTTACCCCCCCCCCCCACCACCACCACCACCAGAAGAGAAAATTAAGTTTATCTACTAACGAATGCATTAAGCGAATGCATTTCTATTCATGGAAAACATCCCCGTGAAAATCCCCCATCTTCCTTCGAGAGAGCGTGTTGGTATCCATACATCACTCTCTCCCATACAACAGTTAGAGGTCGGCTTCAGCAGGACCTGCTTTCTATGCAGCCTCATGTTCCCGTTCGGCATAACCTTTAGATTTGAATTCTCAAATATCCATAAATCTTTCATTGACAAGGAACTGTCATAGATTATCCGAAGGAAGGAAGAAAAAAAAAAAAAAAAAAAAAAAGGTATTAACCCGTGTGTGCGGGAATATTTTTTAGGGGGGACTTTTTCCCCAAGTGCATATTAACTTTGGAAGTTTTTATCGTCACTTTTTAAAAATTGTGTCCCGCTGATTAAATCGATCGCGTCGGGAGTCTCACTCTCTCTATTCGAGGCGCACCAGCTGTCCCTTATTCTCCCATTCATTTACTAATATTTACATGTAACCCACCAGCTGGCCAGACAAGAGTGAATTAACCTTTGACCCCGCCTGTCATTAGGGGCTCGCGCCGCTGTGTACCACTTCCCGAACTCAAAGGGGCCGTCACTTAGTTCTTCCACAGCGTTGTCTAGAGCTAAATAAGCAACAGATTAGCGGCAGCGCTAAGCCATCTGCTATGTGCTGTTGCACTCGCCGGTTCCCTGCGATACCATTGACTTCACCGCAAATTATGCTTAGGAGAGCCGAACCAAGTGGTTCATTGGTTTGAAAAATAGACTTCGGTACGGGAGGTAAATGGACCCGTTCTTATCTCCGCCACCTCCGTGATGTCTGAGATTGAACGTCGCCGTCGTTCGTCAATTTCTCCTCTTTGCTTAGCTTGCTGCAAAACGCTCGCGAGTTCGGCGATAACTCTGCTCATTATCGCTGATCATAACTCTTTCAATAAGACCTCTCTCTCTCTCTCTCTCTCTCTCTCTCTCTCTCTCTCTCTCTCTCTCTCTCTCTCTCTCTCTCTCTCTCTCTCTCTCTCTCTCTCTCTCTCTCTCTCTCTCTCTCTCTCTCTCTCTCTCTCTCTCACACACACAGGGGTTAAA
>JAOPHQ010002911.1:5000-62500 GCA_030340625.1 Merluccius polli
CACACACACACACACACACACACACACACACACCCTGACAGCCAAACTCTACCAGGTCCTCATAAGTAACTGACTTCTATAAACACAAACACACACACACACACACACCTTTACAGACAAATGTCAGATCACCTTTAGTCACACACACACACACACACACACACCCTAACGGCCAAATATCCAATCACCTTTAGTCACACACACACACACACACACACACACACACACACACACCGCATGCTACTAATGTTCTTCACCCATCAGCTGACATTTTCAAATGTTTGCGCTTCATTTAGAAAAGCACAAAAAAAAAAACGAAACACAAAATAAACAGCATTACCATGGAAACGGTCCCGGGTCCCCTGAGGCTGAGATTAGTTAGAGCGGGCTTCAAATGGGCTATTAGCACCGTCTGCCGAGCCCCCCCCACCCCCCACCCCCCCCCCCCGCCCCCATGAGAGTCATGTGGGTTCAGTTGGGAAGGGAGGAGAGGGAGGGGGGGAGGGAGGGAGGGGGGGGGGGGTGTTTTGGGCATAGATAACTGCCACCAGAGTCCACAATTAAAGACCGCAGGCTATTTTCTGATATAAGAGAGTATTGCTTCATACGCACGTTGGGGAAAAAAAAAAAAACGGCGGTCTGCCACCACATCAACTCCCGAGAAAAAGCAAATGTGTGTGTGAAAAGTTGATCGATGGACGTCTGCGAAAAGGGGGAACCGTTTCCCTTTAAGACATCCCTGCCGCCATCTGCGTTTGGATCGATGTACTTTTTGCTCTTTCTGGGTCGTCTCCCTCGCTGATTCCTGTTCGATCCCGGTTCCCTTCTTCCCGCATCCCTTTGTCTTCTCCCCTTGGAGGAAACCGATCTATAAAACAAACCCGAGAGCTTGTGTCGCGTATGCAACCGGCGATCGATGCCCGTCCGGAGCACGGTGCCGACGATATGAGTCTCGTACGTCTGAGCCGCCGTTGGGATGTTTTTATGAAAATGGAATAAAGGGGAAAAAAATGGACTCTGATGTTTACCTTAGCGTTGCCGGGGTTAGGGGTGCGTTTCCCACTGGGGACCGCCCATGCTAAAAATGTATGCACTCACGGTATTGGTGTCAAATGGCTCTCACTCTACTAAACTAACGTGTGTGTGTGTGTGTGTGTGTGTGTGTGTGTCTCTCTCCAGGTGGACGAGCTGTACGAGGCCTTCTGCATCCAGAGCAGACTGCGGGACGGCGCCAGCAGGATGAAGCAGGCCTTCTCCTCCTCCCCCTCCACCAAGGCCACCAAGGAGAGCATCACAGAGGTCAACCGCCGATACAAGGAGTACACCGAGGTAGACACGCACACACATGCAAATATGCGCACACACATGCAAATATGCGCACACACACACACACACAAACCAGCTTCCTGTTAGCTTAGCTTGATGAGCATGGTGAATATATATATATATATTAGTGGTGGGCCGTTATCGGCGCGCAACCCCCCCCCCGTCGGTCGTAGGTCCGGGGTGGGTTACGATCGCACAGACTTACTTTTAGTCATTGTTTAGGTAGCACACACATATTATGAATGCCTTCGACAGAATTCAAATGAGCCATTTTAATCTAGATTAATTCCAAGATTACAGTGAGATTAATCTAGATTAAACAAATTAATCTATGCCCACCACTAATATATATATATATATATATATAATGTGTGCAGGAGTATTTCTCACGGAGGTAGGCACACGCACACACACACACGCACATACACACACACCAGCTTCCTGTTAGCGTAGCTTATAGCTTGATAAGCATGGGCCATGGTAAATATATAGATATAATGTGCCCAGGAGTATTTCTCACAGAGGTACACACACACACACACACACACACACACAGCAGCGGCTTCCGCTTAGCTTAGGTTGATAAGCGTAGTGCTGAAATGCATTCTGGGTTAAATAAACACAAATCATCAGCCCACAAGTATTTCCAGCGACCGCGGCCGCCCATGATAACGACGTATGCACTCGAGGTACAGTAAGATAAGAGTCCACCAAATTCATTCATGTGGTCCGCCTCGTCCAGCGGAGGAAGACTAAACCAAAACGCGGGTCTAGAGATGATGTACATCTGGGATCGGTTGAGTTGTCTACAGGTCCCTTTTAAAAATACTCTTTTTATTCAAACTTGCAGGCAATTCAGACGTGCAGCGACACAGACCCTAAACGCATTGAACAGTGAACATTATTCTCAGCTTGCGCTCAATGGACTGGCGGTAAATGATATGATGAGCATCGGCGTATTCTTTGAAGTGATGGAAAAAGCGGCGCGCACCTTGTGGTGTCGCTTATTCCACGGCAGAAAAGTCGTCTACTTATCGCCGCCGCCTGGAAAACACTCGAGCGCTGGAGCGATGAATCGCGACCTAGATTATCCTTCGAGTGAGATCACGGATAATACTTTAAAATGTCAACTTCAAATACTCGAAAGAGCCGCGTAACCGTAGACGACGCGGTACGGCCGCGGGAAGGCAGAATAAGCTTTGACCTTAACCTCAGCGCAGACGCAGACACAGACGGTAATTACAAGCCCCCGCTGCTCAATCCACTTGGCTTGGGAGTTTTGACTGGGCTGGTAAATACATCTTTGTCCTCCTCACTTTTTAAATTACCGCCGTCGGTGTTGTTCTTGTCCTTTTTCGGCGCGCTGCCCTTTTTACGTGAACGAATGCGTGTCTCCCTGTCTCCCTGTGCGCAGAACATGGGCACCTTCGAGAGCGAGCTGGAGAACCTGCTGGGGGAGTTTCACATCAAAATGAAGGGTAAGAGAAGATGGGATCGTGTGAATGAGCATATGTTTCTACAATATTATCTGCCACTGCAAGCGTTTAACAGCCAGCCGTTGTGTTTTTTTGCTTTTAGTTTTCTTTCTGTCTGCATCAAATGACTTTAGTTGTCTGTTTGATTTGGGTGTGGGAGGGGGGTGGGGGGGCTGTATTTTGTATCCTCACCATTTGGCTGTCTGTTATGTAATCTTCTCACTTTTTATTTGTGAGGACTATTGAACATTAAGTCTTGTATTAAAATTTCTACAAATAAATCAAAAAAAAAAAAGAAAAGAAGGGTAAGATGGGAGGGATCCTCGCACGACGTACAAAGTCTCCGGTATACAACGATATATTCATACTTAATAGCATTACTTATAGTACTAGTGTTGTAATAGTATTACTAAAAGGGGAGTATTTAAAGGGTAGAGTATAACCAAAGCAACGATATTGTAGGATTATTTAATTCATGACAAAGGTTCAAGGTAGTAGACGAGAAACGCAGACGAGAATAAATGAGGTTACACAATGACGATATATTATGAAATTAAACTTTTAAATTAAACGTTTAAAAAGGTCGGCTACACCGGAGGTAGCGCCGCGGGGTTTATTTCCAACAAAGCGCTTGATAAGCGCAGCTAATAAGTACCTAATTTCCTTTTTAAAGAAACCATTTAGTCTGGAAATGGAGCAACACTTACATAAGCACACAACGCCGGCAACCACATGAATGAAGTCGTGTTTTCGTCTCTCGGTGTTTAGGTCTAGCGGGCTTCGCCAGGCTCTGTCCCGGGGATCAGTATGAGGTAAGGTTTTGTTTTTCTCTCTCTCTGATTTGTTTTTGTTGTATCGTTTTATGTTGATGTGAATAAATATGATATTGCTACAGGAGGACAAACACAATCAATTTTCCCAGTTGCTCTTTGTATATATTGTTTTTTTGGCTTCCAGTCTCAGCAAAGCTAATATTGGAAGGCTTCATGTTGACTATAATAAGCACTGTGTTGTTTCAAAACAAACATTCAACTTATTTTAAGGTTGGACATTTGCCTTTTTTCCAATGATCATCATCACTCCTATGATCCCAACTCAACCGGTTCCTTTGCCGTCGTTCACCCGTTTCTTCTCCTCCTCCTCCTCTCAGATCTTCATGCGGTACGGGCGCCAGCGGTGGAAGTTGAAGGGGAAGATAGAGGTGAACTCCCGCCAGAGCTGGGACGGCGAGGAGATGATCTTCATGCCCCTCATCACGGACCTCATCAACATCAAGGTGCCCGCCCATCGCCGCCGCTTCACAACGCAACACAACGCAACACAACGCCACGCAATGCAACACAACACAAACAGGCTTAAGAACAGCGTTCACCCCAGAGCCATACGAGAACCGAACCCTGCCCAACCCTGAGTGTCTGGGACCTGTGTGGCTGTGTGAACTACAGTTACACTGCATATAGGGCCACTGCAATGTCAATTAAATGTCGGCTCAATATCCAGAAGTGCAGTATCTCGACTGCTATCATATCATTGTATATCTTATTGTTTTGTAGGTTACAGCAAAGATAAATTCTATTTATATATATATTAGCCCCTTAAATTAGCCTAGTTTGAACTTTTTGTGAATGCGTCGTTAGGACCGCTACTCAATTTCGCCGCAGTGAGAATAAAGGATTTCTATTCTATGATTAGAAAAGAGAAACGATGGATAGGCCGCTTTCTTAAAAGGTGTTGCGACTTTTCGACAACTTACTTTGTGAGTGTGAGAGCGTGAGACTTTTCTGAAAGGATAACGCACTTATCCGCGGGGGGATTAGCTTAGCTTGTTTATGCTAACTCCCGCTAGGATTAATGAGCTAATAGACTCACGACCCCGTTACAAATCTGGTTACGGTGGTCCTGTCCGGCTCAACCGGCAAGAGCGCGGCTGCAACGCTGCTGCCAGGGTTAGGGGGGTTCGAGTCCCACTGGGGGAAACCTAAATACTAAACCTAAATACTGCGGGTCCTGGTCTTTAACCTCCGGCGGCGGTTGCGGTGGTCTCCCGTCTCCAGGTGACGGAGCTGAAGGGTCTGGCCACCCACATCCTGGTGGGCTCTGTGATCTGCGAGACCAAGGAGCTGTTCACCGCCATGCCGCAGGTGGTGGCGGTGGACGTCAACGACCTGGGGACCATCAAACTCAACCTGGAGGTCACCTGGTTGTAAGTAGCGAGGGGTCCTTCCCCGCTTTTACTCGTATGATGAAAAGAGGAGGCATGTCATCTCGTGATGCGTCACGGGGTGGAGAATCAGTCATTGAAGGGTCCTTTATTTGACCTCCCGGTGTGAGTCATTACGACCGATTTTAAAAACCTATCCACGAGTGACATCACAAGCGGGAGTGTCCACCCGGATGTGTGATGGAGGAACCGCGGTGGATAGATTTTGAAACGGCTTGTGAAGAATAATC
The DNA here is from genome assembly GCA_030340625.1 of Merluccius polli. Taxonomy (NCBI): domain Eukaryota; kingdom Metazoa; phylum Chordata; class Actinopteri; order Gadiformes; family Merlucciidae; genus Merluccius; species Merluccius polli. The sequence goes on from JAOPHQ010002911.1 coordinate 10,253, forward strand.
TGACCTCACATCTGGTGGTAAAATAGGAGCCCATTAACACATTAAATTACTTATTCAAGCATTGTCATATTTGATATGGGCTTTATTACACCTTGACACTGTGCAGAGTAGTGATCTAATAAAAAAAGAAAAAATACAAAATACAAGAATGACTATCATTCTCGTGAAATGAATTCATCCTCATTGGACTTTCCCCCGTCTCTCTCTTTCGCTCTTTCTCTCTTTCTCACTCTCTCTCTCACTCTCACTCATCACGTGAAGCCCCTTCGATGTGGAGGACCTCACCCTGTCCTCTGGCAACATCAGCAAGGCGGCGGCCCTCCAGAGGCGGGTGTCCATCTACAGCCAGGGCACCCCGGAGACGCCCACCTTCCAGGACACCAGCTTCTTCGTGAGTCCCCTCTCTGGCGCGTGGCGCTCTCTCTCTCTCTCTCTCTCCTCTCTCACTCTCTCTCTCTCTCCTCTCTCTCTCTCTCTCTCTCTCTCTCTCTCTCTCTCTCTCTCTCTCTCCTCTCTCTCTCTCTCTCTCTCTCTCTCTCTCTCTCTCTCTCTCTCTCTCTGTATAGCGAATGGCAGGGAATTAGACTATCAGACTAGATGGGTCCATCGAGGATTCGGCCAAACGATGCAAAAATGTAATCGATGTCACTAACTGTTGGAGTCGCGCTACACTAACCTTCGTTGACTGCCTGTTCCTTTGTATATTGTCCCTCTGATGATTCTGTCTATATATATGTTGTTAACACCGCCTGCCTCCCCCGCCCCGACACTAACCTTTGACCCCCTAACCCGATCCCCCCTTTTCGCAACCCCACCTCCCCCCCCCTACCCCGCATCCCTCGCATCCTAAACTCCCCCCCCCCCCCCCCCCCCACGACGCGCATCGTCCCCCCCACCCCCCACCCCCACCCTACTTTGCCCCCCGCATGGCGTTGGGCGCAAAGCAGTGGCGTCCGCACCCTGTGGAGCGCCAGCGGCACTCCTTCCTGCACACGCTCCGCGACACCCTGCTGGAGAAGCTGAGGCGCAGCCGCTCGTTCGGCGACCTGGCCTCGCTCCGGCCCAGGCCCAAGTCAAGCCTGGAGGTCTATGTGAGTGTGCTGTGTGGACACCCCCCCCCCCCCCCCCCCCTCCTGCAACCTCCACCCATCATCCGTCCATCCATCCATCCCTGGCTTGAGCCCCCTTTCCTTAACCCCAGAATGAGTGACGCTCGCGGGGCATGTCTCCTGGTTGTGTTGGGCTTGCGGTGTTTTGTCAGGCATGGTTCTCTCCTGTACGCCGAGCTGCTTGCTTTCTCTGTGCCGGATGCAAGGTCGGACCTGATGTTGCCGAGCAGCCGACGGAAAGGGAGGAGAGGATCTCCGGAGGATGGTTGAGTTGTAGTCGTAGTCGTAGATTTAGAGGTTGTGAGTTGGGAGAATCTGGAACAACTGACCTGCTCTCTCTTTTTTTCTCCCATTTCTTGATCTCCTTCTTCCATCCGTCCATTGATCTCATCAAATGATCGACGATCTCTCTACATCTCTCCATCTCTCTCTCTCTCTCTCTCTGTGTATCCATCTGTCTGTCACACACATTTACTCTGTCTCTCTCTCTCTCTCTCTAACTCTCTCTCTTCCTCTTCAGTCCACTCTCCCGGACGACGCGTACGAGCACGGCGGGTGCGGCGTCGCCGAGTGCAAGCGCCTCTCCTTCACCTTCTCCGACACCTCGGCCTCCACCCCCAGCGCCAGCCCCGCCCCCACCACGCCCGGCCAATCCAACCCCGAGATCTTCGTCACGCCTCCGGACCTGGACGCCGCCTGCCTCCACCTCCCGGCCGCCAGGGAGGACTCCATCGCGGAGGAGAACGGGGTGATGGAGGAGGAAGAGGAGGAGGCGGTGGTGGTAGAGGAGGAGGAGGAAGAAGAGGAGGACGACGACGACGAATCGGGCAGCCGAGGCAGCAGCAGCGGCGGGGGCTTCGCCAGCGACGAGGCCGACGGCGCCGACGACTCGGAGTGGGAGCGCACCGAGTCGCAGCGCACCGGCTGCGGCGGCGGCGGCGGCTCGGGGGCGGCGTCGCTGTGCTCCGAGGGCCAGCTGTCGGCGGCGGCGCCCGAGGACGTGTTCCTGCAGCACCCCGACCTGGAGCCCCTGGAGCTGGACATGGACGAGGCCGCCGGCAGCCTCACCCGCCAGCTGGTGCGGAGGTTGACCTCCACGGAGATGGAGCCCGAGGAGGAGGAGGAGGTGGAGGAGGAGGACGGCGCCCAGGACGGGGCGGGGGGCGGCGGCGAGGCGGCCCGGGGCGGAGGGGTGAGCTGGGCCGGAGAGGGCGGAGCAGGCGGCAGCAGCCTGGAGGAGGCGGTGCAGAGGCTGCTGATGAGGCTGGAGTCGCTGACGCAGCGCTGCAGCCAGCTGCAGGACCTGGAGCAGGAAGTGATGCGCCTGGAGGACCTGCTCAAGGTGAGACCGCACACACACACAACACACACACACACACACACACACACTTGACATACGCACACATACATACGCATACACACACCCAACACACACACACACAAAAAGGGCCATAGGTCAGGAAACATATCTTGGTGTTGTACTTTATTGTATTCTGCATGAATCATAACATTAATTTCATAGTAATCAGTTGGCCTACAGGTTACACAGTAGATACACATCTTGATTTAAGTTATCATTTATAAAGGTTACTCAAAAACACTAGTGCAGAAATGCAAAACAGAACTGACTGGTATTGCAGGTTAAATCAAACAAAATGATCATGTTTATATCCATCAAGGGGTTAACAGTTTTCTTCCCCCCCCCCCATCGTCTCTCCCACCCCCATCGTCTCTCCCACCCCCATCGTCTCTCCCACCCCTGCCACCCCGGGGTCGCCCAGTGCCGGCTGCCGGGCCACAGGAGCCGCTCGTCGAGCCTCAGCCTGACGGTGGAGAGCGCCCTGGAGAGCTTCGACTTCCTCAACACGTCCGACTTCGACGACGAGGACACCGGCGACGACGGCGCCGTCCTCGGCACCCCGCCCCAGAGGTCTCCCTCGCTAGACATGGAGGGCGGTCGCATCGGGTGAGGAGAGCAGAGAAAAGGAGAGGGAGGGAGGGAGGGAGGGAGGGAGGGAGGGCCTGTCGGTGGGGGGGGGGGGGGAGCTGATGTGACCTGTTTTTTTAATGATAAGACGATGGTATACTTTCATCGAAGTATTGCATACAAGCACTAAATAAACAGAATGAAGTTTTAATTGTGTTGTACATGTTTTTGTTATTTCTTAATTAGTATTATGTTTTAATGTCATTGCTGCTTGTATGTTTTGCCCTTTTCTAATTTGTGTTATGCAAGTGAAACTGCTCAGTCACTTGATAAAAAAAAGACTGAGGAAAGTTGGACGACGGGGTTTGATGCGTGTGCACCTGCTGCCCCCTGGTGGTCACATTGCGCTAATGTTTCTCTCCGTCTCTCTGCGTCTTCCCATAGAGGTCAGCATCCGGAGGCCAGGGGACACCTGAGCGAAGCCCTGACCGAGGACACGGGCGTGGGCAACAGCGTCGCCGGGAGCCCCCTACCCCTCACCACGGGGAACGAGAGCCTCGACGCGGCCGTCGTCATTCACCTGCAGTACTGCCATCACCTCATCCAGGTGAATAAATCCAGTCTAGTTTTTGGTTATTGTGTCAAGCAATGTTTATACGACACTAACACCCGACGCCCTTCGGATGCAATGACAGCTGCTGACCAGCGGGGTCGGCGTTTGGCAGCGTCGCAGCCTGCTGCAGAAGCTGACGGCCCAGACGCAGCTGTTTGAGGAGCTGGGAGAGATTAGCATGGACACCTTGGGAAACATCACATCTGCCGCAGACGGTGGGTAGCCCCCCGAGGGCGGCGCGCGCGCAGACACGGGTTTAATGACGCGTCCGAGACATTAAGGTCTTACAACGGAAAGGCAATAACGTTCGGATGCGTTCGTGTTAGGTGATGTGCTGATGTGCGGAAGATCATTCAGCCTGAAAGGGAATAATGGAATCAGAATTGTGATATATGCGAATAGTTGAAAGTCATGTTAAACAAGCAAACAAACAGAAATATAGACGTTTCGACGTGGATGTCATTCTCTTTTGTTGAAATATATCATGTTATAATGCAAGGGGCAAACTAACTTTTGATCCTGCATCCTCACACTATGAAACAGCTTTTCATTTCAACTTTCCTCATCTTCATCTTCGTCACACTTTACAATCAGACCCCCGCACAATCGTCAAAGCTGTAAACTCACTCAAAGCTGTGTAAACGTTGTGTCTAACCGACCCTTTACACCTCTGTGACCCTCCCCCCCCCCCTCAGTCCTCCCAGGGCTAGCGGCGAGACCCCAGCTGTCGACCCTGTGGTCAGAGTGCAGCGGGTCGGCGGCGCTGTTCCACACCGCGCTGGAGCCCGTCTTGACGCACATGAACGGGTTGTACCTGGCCCGACTGCAGGGGCAACACCCGCGCCACACCGCCCAATCAGGTAGGGGGGTTGACTATGGTGGTACGCCCCTTTGCATGCATGTTGCGAGAGTGTGTGTTTGATTGTTGTTGTATCGTGGGGGAGACTGAGGATTGGGTGGTCCAGAGGGGGAGGGGCTTGTACAGCTGTCAATCAAAAGTAGTGCTTGGGAAAATCCATTCATTATGTCATTCCCATAATATTGATTGGGGACATATCCCTACCATCGCTATTTCAAAATATACACCCGTAATCGCACAGCTTCATTCTTGTACCCAGTAGGGTACTGTCGTGGGTTAGGGTGTTCGACCCCCAGCCGAAAGGTACTGGGTTCGATCCCCCGATGTTCAGCACACAGCCTAACCTCTGTAGGCATCCTTGAGCAAGATTCCTAACCCCCTTACTTGCTCCCTAATGACGTGTATCTAAAATAAAACTTAGTGTCTGCTCAATGAATGAATGAATGAATAGTCAGTGTATCAGTGTAGAGTATCAGGGTTATTGTGATTCAATCCACCATTAGTCAAACCGCCCGTTTCCCCTTCTTATCTAAAATAAAACCAGCGTCTGGTAAATGACCAAATAGTCGATGCGTGTCGGTGTAGAGTATCACAGCGTTTTCGTGATTCAATCCGCCATTATTCAAACCGACCGTCTTCCCCTTCCTTTCCCTGTGTAGTGATCAGTATGGTGGTGAGCGAGATGGCGAACAAGCCAGATCTGTCCTCTCCCCCCGCCGCCGCCGACCACCAACCCCCGGAGGCGGCGGAGGCGGCGGCGGCGGCGGCCATGCTGCCCCAGGATGCCCTCACTGTGTTCCAGTTCCACAGCTACGTGCTGCAGCACGACGTCCACGACATGGAGGCCCACCTGTTGGACCTGGCGCGCGAGGGTAAGGGACCGCTATAGGGGCGACCATGTCACATCCACAATGACCGCCTCCATTTTGGAAGCATAGGAGCATTTGAAATGTTCGTTATTATGTTAGTAGTTGTAATGTTTTTTGTCCTTGATTTGATTTGTCATGATGGGGAGACGTTGCTGTGTTTGAAACCACCACAGCGTTTCTCATGCAAAACGTGGCAAAACATTTAGTTAGTCGTTAGTACAGCCTTTTCATCCGTTAATATTCAGCATGAATCACGTTTATATATTCAATAATGCATCCTAGCTCGGCGACTCGTCTGCGTGGGTGAAATTGAAACCGCACAGACCGATATAAACTATATTTTTTCCGATACTCAGGTGTGTTTGTGGAGGCCCTGAACAGCGGGGACCCCGGCCTGCGTCTGGCTGAGCTGGAGCAGGTGTCGGCGGCGCAGCTGTGGCCCCGGGACGGCACCCTGCGGGCCCTGGCCGGCCTGCTCACAGCGGAGGAGCCCGAGGTCAACAAGGCCGCAGCGAACTACCTCTCCAGCGCCGCCTCACACACACACTTCAGGAACAAGGTGCGTTGTGGGGGCCGCGGTTCAATGTCATGTCGGCAGAAAAATTAATCGGATCAAATTTGTATAATCGATTAATCGTTTAGGTCATTTATCAGGTACAAATACCAAACGGTTGCTGCTTGATGCTTCGGAAATTAAAATGTTCAGTTCATGGATCGTTATAAAATGAATACTTTAGTTTTTCTTGGCTGCTTATGAGACAAAGCAAACAAATGAGACATCACTTTGGACTCACTTTGCATTTGTGGCATTAATGATATTTTGCTAGACTAAATGAATAATTGAGTAATCGGAAAAAATGATCGTTAGATTAATCGACTATGAACATAATCGTTAGTTGTATGAAGCCCTAATGTCGATTTGTGTTCAATTAAATATTTGACTAATCTGATATGTGTGAGACACATAATTGTTTATGATTGACTTGGCTGCAGCAAATATAAGAGGCGTAAATGCACAGCTTCTAAGTGTGTGTGTGTGTGTGTGTGTGCGTGTGTGCGTGTGTGTGTGTGTGTGTACAGGCGGTAGAGTGCTTCACCAGGGCGCTGTCGGAGGCGGGCGTTCAGAGCCAGAGAGCCGCCTGCGCTGCTCTCAGCTGTCTGCAGGTCAGTGAGGTCAACTAGAACACCAGAGACAGCTGATATGCCGGCATTTTGAATGCTGAAACTTTATCGGCAGTTTTTAACCGAAACCCTTTAAATATTTCTAGAATGTTAACCGAATTACTGTCTGTTTAAAACCTAATATATCACATTTATTACAGTTTGGTTACGTGGCATGTATAATTTGTTAATAATGACATACTAAAAGTTGATTAACAGATAAATTGCGTCTCTGTCTCCAGGCGGCCGAGAGCATCAGGGCAGTAGTGGCTCTCTGTGACTCCGCCGACGAGGAGTTACGCCATGTAGCGATTGAAACGCTCCTCACGCTCGGTGAGTAAAAGAGGTTAATGGAAAACATCGAACAAACAAACTGAAAGCAGAGCCCTGCGTTAACGCTTAAATGAGCAAAAGCGCACGACATGGATTCTCTTCCCAGTCAACCACTTGATCTATTAAAAGCCGCTGCTGGATTTACAAGTGCTACTGCTATTCGGCGATGTACAGTGATTTCAGATGGAGGGCATTGAGGAGCGGCTAGCGGTGAAGCATCTCGCTGGAGGAAGACGGGTTACAGTTTTTAGAGACGCGCTCTCATGACGCCGTGTTTTGTTTTCCAGGCGAGGAGGGGCGCCTGGCGTACGAGCAGCTGGACATGGCACCGGGGGAGATGATACTGATGGCGACGCGGAGGAGCCACGCCCTCACCACCGCCTTCTGAGACGGCGACCCCCCCCCCCCCCACCACCACCTCTTTTATCCTACGGAGAATACACTCCCTCAGGTCTATCCTCCCCCCCCCCCCTGTAGTGCACACGCACACACACTTATGCACACCGCGACCGCGACCACCACCACGACCACAGGCACACCCCCCCCCCCCCCCCCACACACACACTTTTTGTTTTGTAAAGGCGTAACCGACGTGGTTTGGTTAATCCTGATGTTACACTGGTGTTATTTTCTGTTCTAACTAACTGTTAACTGTTAACACAGAGGGGTCAAAATGTTCACCGAGAGACACATGAAAGCCACACTCACACACAACTGTTACTGGGGGGGGGGGGGGGGGGGGGGGGGGACGACTGTTGAACACGGTTCTGGTTGATGTTGCCTTCTTTCCTGCCTAATGTCTTAACCCACAAAGACACGCAACGACCCCTGCCCCCCCCCCCCCCCCAGTCACCTCCTAGCACCCACAGCCCTTATTCCCCTAGCGGCCATACTGGTGAAATAATGCATTTTCATGGTTGCTAATGATTGCAGAAGGTTTCCCCGCCCAACATGGCCGCCAGGTGAACAAAGGTATTTCGGTCCGCGCTCGCTCCCACCTGCTTTCTGAGCCAGCCGCACAGGGCAATATTACATGAAATATACAGAGAGAGAGAGAAAGACTTTAACTGGACACCTGGGACCCATTTGGGTGCTGCTGGGAAGACGTGAGAAATGTGGATCCCTACCCCCCCCCCCCCCCCCCCCCCCCCCCCAACACAGTATTGGGAAGCGGGTGATGGAGGGGGAGAGTGTGGGAGGCGAGGGAGCCCCCCGGGGGAGGTATACTGTTTATCTCTGGACGGCCTGGACGCACATCTCCCAAACAAACTGCGCTGTCTCCATAGCAACCACTGTCACGGAGCTGCCCGTCGTGACTGCACACCACCAGCCGGTCGTCACGACGATTATAACAAGGCTTTTAACCATCACCTCCGCTGTCAACGGTGTCAGAGTTGCTGTCAAAGTATTCTAACGATGATCTTTTGTGGTATCATTTTGTTATGTTGGTGGGTTGTTTTTTGGCTACACAGTGTGTGTGGCGCTATTTTTATTTTAAGGTTTTTGCACTGTGGCAGGCGTGTAAATATGGCACATTGTACAGGGCCGACGTAATGTGGAGTGACGTTTCCATACTGGATTTCTATTTTTTGTTATAATTTTCGAAGTTCTGTCCAGTTTTATGGTCCACTTGTCAGTTTCAGGGATTCGTGTGGCGGTTTGTTCTGCGCTGCAGAAGGCGCGCGGGACGTTTGGTATCAGGGATGGTTTCCAAGAAGATCTAACGTCGGATTATGTGGTAAAAGAAAAACAGAAAAAAAAAAACGATTTTTGGGATCGATGAGCTTACATTTTAACCTCAAGAGTTGGGATCACATACTCTCGCAGTTTGACAAGTGCATTTCTCTGTACATATGTGTAAGTAACCACAAAAAAACATTTTATTAAGTGCGTTTAGGATGTGAGCTTTGGTACGACAAGATGGGCAGATTAATAACCGCATACTTTTTTTCTAGGTCGTGCTCCTATTGAATACATGGTGTGGTTGCAAGTTTGAGGCCTTTTGCAAGGCGTGCACTTTCTGCATAACAGTACAATAGAGGATCTTTTGGGCAGTATAGATTGCGTAATATGCTACTGCAACACCAGAGATTAGATTAGTTTTGAATGCATTGTGAGAGCTTATCTCCCTCGTATCATAACCTGAAATGTGGTGTGGAGGTTAAGGCTGTGGGTTTGATTTGAACTAGTGTTATGGTACTACTGAGTCTGTTGCTCATTCACAACAACAACATCACTCAAAAGTATTTATTATTTACTTATTGTGATTCTACTATTCTGTGAAACATTACTACATAATGGCACAGATCTTCCACATCGTGTATGATTTGTAGGCCTATATTTATATTTAGTTTGAAACAAAAAGAAAATGACCTGTTATATTACCTTTTACACATGATTTAGTGTTCTGGAATTGGAGTTGGTGGTTTTGAATGCTTCATATTGATTATTTTGGAGAACAGTGAGATCAGAGATTTGCATAGTAAAATAATATTATAGATTTGTTTTTTTTCTCTAAATTGCCCAAATCCCCATGGGACGGTATATTTTAGAAGTATCACCTTGTTACTTTCTTATCCAAGTAATTTCGCGTAACCAAAGCAGGAAAACAATTCTTAGGTGACCATTAACAATTTGTCATCCAACCCTGAATGTTAACAATATCATCACAATACAAACGTCAAACGCATTTTGGCAAGAATACAAGCCTAAAACGGAGAAGCACAGTAAAATAACATTGGGATCGTGTATGAAATGTACACCTGATCCTATCTGCACAGCTCAGAAGCCATAGTATAATAAAGCAAGCGGAACTATTTTTGTGAAATATGTATTTTTATTATATGCTCTAAATGTGTGAAGGTTGCTCTTTAAAAATGGAAGACTGCTTTAGTTTATTTTCTATGCGGGGGTTTTCCCCCCTTGTGCAAAGCATAAACTTTTATTTCATTTTGAGGTGAAGAGCATTACGATATTTTAATGTAATGAGATCCATTGTACACGTGTAATTCCTGTTAATATTTGAATCAGTGACTTTTCTTTTTAATCTGTTGACCAGTGTTACACATTCATTTTTTTCCATTTCAAGTCAAAAAATGTTGGCAAAACATTTACATATTGGCTTTGGTTTTTTTTTTTTATTGAAAAGTATACAGTGGCGTTAACAAAAATCTGCTACCGTGAGCCTTTTTGAGATTGAACTGTCGCTGTGGTCAATAGCTTCGGTTGTTGCTGCATTAGCTGTGTAATACTTTACTCCATCCCGCTCCACAGTATTTCATCTGCTCACTGAAAGTTGCAATAAAGTTTTATTTTTGCATAATTATGAAAATGAATACTTCGTCGTCCCTCTCTCTCACTCTCTCTCACAGTGGCGGTTTTAGGCTGTTTTTGGGGGGGCTTCAGCCTCCCCAAATTCAATCTCAGCCCTCCCCCAAACGAAGAGGACATTTTTACCTTTCCAACAATATCAATATTATTTTTGTACTCCAAGTAGACCCCGAGATATGCTGTCAAACTTGTGTGTCCTTGATATTTGATCACATTGTCTTAAGAAGGCGGTGGTACAGCGAAGAGACGCAAGTCCTGGCATGAATTGTAATGTAAAGTGTAACTTCCGGAGGCTAGAGTCGTGGGTTGTCAGCTCGGTCTGGGTTCAAGGCCCGGTGAGGGAGATCTCTGTGGCACCGTCTTATTTCTATGTGACATGAATTGTGAAGTACACGTGCAAATTCTGTCCATCTCACACCGGGTGTCTTGTTGGCGCAACGGAGAGAGCCATGCGCTATGAGCTATGAGTTCTGGGGAGTGGGTGTTCAAGTCCTGGCAAGGGAGACCTCCCTGGGATTGTCTAATTTCTACATCAGCTGAATTTAAATGTCAGATACAAGTGACATTGTGGTGCAGGGGAAAAGATTGTGTGTCATCCGCACAGGAGACCCGGGTTCAAGTCATCTTATTTCTACATGAATTGTAATGTCACATACAAGTGCGACTTTCCAGCACATCACAGTGGGCGTCCAGGCGGCGCAACGCAGAGCGCGGCAGGTTATCAGATCTGTAGACCAGGGTTCGAGTCCCGACAAGCGACATCTATGTGGTTTCCTCTTGTGTATTGTGATGTCAAATACAAGTGCGACTTCGCTGCGGATCATAGCGGGGCGTCTTGGTGGCATGATGGAGAGAGCTGTGGTCTACTGCTCTGGCTGACCTGGTATCGTATCCTGGTAGTGTTCCCTGGGCAGAGGGGGGTATAAGAAGAGCTCTTGGGGGTGCCAGTGATTGACAGAGGGCTGGAGATGTAGTATGACACTCCTGAGATACCACAACAGTTACAGATACAGGTGTCCCAGTTAGGCAGGGGTCTCCAACATCCTGTTCACTGGGACGCCGACTGCTGTGGGACCACAGCAGTTGGAGTCCCAGTGAACAAGATGCTGGAGGCAGGTCTCCAATGTCTTGTTCACTGGGACTCCGACTGCTGTGGTCCCACAGCAGTCGGACCTCCCAATCCTCCCGACTATTCATGTTCACTGGGACTCACGGCTGCCGTGGTCCCAGTGAACAGGATGTCGGAGACCTCTGCCCAACTGGGACACCTGTGTCCGTAACTGTTGTGGTATCTCAGGAGTGTCATACTACATCTCCAACACTACCCGGATACGATACCAGGTCAGTCAGAGCAGTAGACCACGGCTCCTTCCATCATGCCACCGAGACGCCCGCTATACCCTGTAGGGAAGTGCGCAACTTTATTTTGACATCACAATACACAAGAGGAAACCACAGATGTCCCTTGCTGGGACTCAAACCCTGGCCTACAGATCTGATAACCTGCAGCGCTCTGCGTTGCGCCACCTGGACGCCCACTGTGATGTACTAGGAAGTTGCACTTGTATTTGACGTTACAATTCATGTAGAAATAAGATGACACCACAGCACACTCCCTCACTGGGACTTGAACCCGGGTCACCTGTGCATGAATCACAGCCGCAATTTCTATCCCCTGCGCCACTATGTCACACTTGTATTTTGACATTACGATTCAGGTACCGTTAGAAATAATTCCACATGGCGTCCCCTAAGAGCCCTCTGCTTATTCTCGTTGTCCCCGGCCAGTGGCAGTTTTTAGGCCGTTTTCGGGGGGGCGTTCAGCCTCCCCAAATTCAATCTCTGCCCCCCCCCCCCCCCCCGAAACGAAGAGGACATTTTTACCTTTCCGACAATACCAATATTATTTTTGTACTCCCAATAGAACCCAGATATGTCCTAATTAATACAGAAGTAGAAGTAGGCCTACTTGGCCTACTTGGGCCGGTTGCCAGCATGAATCTCTCACTTATGTGATTTCTCTTTCCCTCACAGCCCCTCTGAGCCCCAAAGGTCTGATCCTAGAACCGCCCCTGCTCTCTCATGTATTATGGCCGTTTATAAAATGGTTTGCTCAAGTGGTTTTTACTCGTCCATATCTTTTGATGATATGGCCTTATCCCAGGCTGAGTTTGAACCTCTGTTATCGTCATAGCAACCTGTAGTCCAATCCCTTCCAGCTGCCATTACATCATCTCATTCTCAGAATGTTGCTGTTCAAAATGACAGTTAGGGATTAAAAATAAACACAAACCCCTTTTATAGAAAAAGGAGACGGGGGTCCGAGAAAGATTCAGCCATGTTTCCGTGGCTGACATCCTTTTACAACAACCACATCAGGCGGCGCCTGTTCCCTCAGACGGAGGAAACGTTTGTGGGCGCCGCGGATCATCACAGGACGAAGATCGACCGCGCCGGACAGGCGGTCATGGACGCAGACGCGCCTCTCTCCGCGCGGGTCCACGCGGTGAACCGCCTGGGAATATTGGCCTACACAGGTGAGAACCACCCCTTGCAACCGTAACCAGGAATATGGCGTGGAAAGCTAAAATACAACCCAAGATACATTGGCAGGAGTTGAAATAAAAGTATCACGCCGGTGACATTCTGCACCAACTTTTATATTACCATTCCTAACATCTTCCTAACATCAAGGGCCGAAATTGACATGTATACAATACATACTCCAAGCCACTCAATGAACTACAGATACCCAATTTCTTTTTAAAAATAAACCACATCCTCAGGCGGTTATAATGGCGCATCCGTCGCAGCAAAGTTCATCCCGGCGGCGGTGCACTTGCTCCACATCCGAGAGCTGACCGACGCCCAGGCCATCGCCGTTGTGCAGGGGCTGACCAGCGTGTGCTACTGCCACCTAAGAAACCAGCGGGCAGCGCATGACGCAGGACTCACCGACCTATTACAGGTAAAGTCCCCCCGTCGAGGCCATGGCAGAGGACACTTCGATGCATCTGAAAGGACAAACTTGTCTTTGAAGGGCTGTGTTTGGTAGCATGCCTCAAAGTTAAACATGTTGACCATTATAGAGATCTCAGGCATTAGGCCAGTAGTATGCGTGTACAGACGGTTGACTGGTTTTGTGCGCTACAGGTGTGGATCACGCCAGCGCATCCGTTGTCCACCAAAGCCAAGCTGTGGAGCTGCTACCTCCTCAACGTCCTGAGCTACAACATCTCCATGAGCCAGACCCAGGCGGCCCACGGCCTCAGAGAGAGCCTGGAGACGCTGGAGGCCGAGGATTGGTTCGGCTGGCCCAAGAACTACGCCCGAGAGATGCTGTGCCTGCTGGGTTTCTGGCCGCCGCAACCAGTCACCCCATGTCCAGCGACGGCAAACAAGCTGGACAAATGAGCAAGGGACCAGCCGTGAATGTACAGGATGAAGCACTTGCCAAGTAAAGTCAGGAGAAAAAAGTTTTTTTTTTTTTTTTTAAAGGGTTTATTTTACAGTGCAATTAAGGCATATGTACACAAGCAATGAAACTGCATAATAGCGTAGTCTAGTAGACGCCCAAGCTGAAATTGACTGCAACACCTGCTACTTAAAATGTGTCATAAAGGTTATGTTTCATAGTCCAGACATTCAAATAAGTATACCATCCATGTTTTGTTACATAAAGAGGGGGCATATAAATGTACAAAAATTAACACAAATCCCTTAAATTACATTGGCTTAATAAAAAAAATAAAAATAAAAATACAGTCCAAGCCTCCTTTAGGGGTCATGACAGTTCCAGCAGTTATCCGTTTGAAGGTTCGGCTTCTTCAGGTTCTGAGGAATTCTGCCTCGCTCTCGCTACAAGAGCTAGCCTCTTCATGGTCGTCGTCGTCCTCCTCCTCATCTCCATCAACAGTCTCAGATTCCTCCTCATCTCCATCAACGGTCTCAGATTCCTCCTCATCTCCATCAACGGTCTCAGATTCCTCCTCATCCACATCAAGGGCAATCTCCCTCAGCGCCTCCAAGTTCTCTGGGCCCGTTCCGGTGAGCCTCTAAAAATACAGAAATAGGAGAGTCAAATTACGCCGCTGTCACAAATCCATAGCAATACACTGAAAGCTCATTAATTTCCAATGCAGCACAGCAATGGGCTGCAAACATTGCATGACAAAACTGTTGCACCAAGACATGCAATACACTAGCCCAGAAGTCACAATAACACTTGGGGTCATTGAATTAATATATTGTACAGTAGTACAAATTGGTGAATATGGCATAAAAAAGGCAGCAATATCTATCTACACATGCCAAAAAAATTAACACAATACAAGTTAGATTTTTGTGGTCCTTTAAATGAAAAACATTGCATAATTGATAGTACCAAACTTCTTTTCACACATCCATTTATGTGCAAAAGCACCCGATACTGGGTTGCTGTCAAATTCAAAAATGGACCTTAAAGAATGCCTACCTCAATCATGTCGGCCATGTATTGCACATGTTGTGCTAGTTCCTGCAGTTCCTCGTTCTCAGTCTTCAGCTGGCATATCTGCTCATCTTTGGCCTCAATGTCTTTGTGGAGCTGTCATGGGTGAAATAAATGGAAATGTTAGTTAAATAGTAAGAATTTGACCAATTTTGGCCATGACAAAACTGCCAGTCAACATTCAAGTTCAGCCAAAACAGTTAATAAATCGGGATGGCCAGCTTAATGTCTGCACACTTTTGTAGCGTTTCTGCCCCACATTTGTCCATAACCTTTGCACACTTTACATCTCATCTTTGTATACATTGTATGTACATATTCACAGTTTAGTATTTTCTATGTGTATAAAGTAAAACCATTCTTCATTAGCAGCAAAATGAGGCATCCACCAAGTCCCTTTACATGGGGCATGCAAGTTGTAACGGAAATGCAACCCAACACTTTCAGCATCAGATTGCTCAAGGAAATTGCTGGGAGCGTGGGAACAGCTCACTCAACGGCTAAACATTAGCACGCAGGCTCAGTGATTAACCCACCTTCTCGTTTTCTTGGAGAACATCGTACAAGGCCTTCCTGCGCTCATCTGCTACTTCTTTCCAGTATGTGGAGGGGGGAGTTTCTGAATCAGTGCAGGGAGAGATTAGTTAGAACACCAAATGTACATCTGCGTGATGGCGAAGGATTACTAATCAGATGTAATACGTTAACCACGGAGTACAACTTTCAAACCCACCTTTGACCATCAGCTCATAGGCTTCATTTGAGATGCCATCTGGCGATTCTTCTGTTTGGGTAGATTTGACTTCCGCCTTCAACCTCTTTGATCCCTTCTCTTGTTCTACGGCCCATTGTTTCCTTTTGGGAATCACTTTGCCCACCTGCGAATAATCAGTCATGTCATGTTAGCATTAACATCATGCTTCAGTAACTTTACTCAAAAGCATGGCAAATACAAATTGGCCAATTAGAAGTTGGTGCGTACCTTTGATATCTTGCCCATGTTCTTGTTGGCAGCAGAAGGCTGGAGGACCTGCAGTGTTCTTCTGTTGGGAGCCATCGTTTGGCTAGGCTGTTTAAAGAAGCTCTGTAGGACAACAAAAAGCGCAAAAGACCGTTACCCCAAATTCTTGAGTTTCTAATCAGCTTTCGCCGTGAAATCAGTAAAACCCAGCATTTATTTGCAGGCTCAGGCTACAACTACAACTGTCACGTACTACATCAAAGTGGAACTCGCCCCTTCTTACACGTCCATTGAAAACATAAGCCATGCTGTGTTCCCACCGTTAATTCACAGGAAAATTGTTTGCTTTACTCTAGTTACAACCGTACACGACACTGAGAAGGGAATTAACAGAAAGTTGCAGAACCACTGTCACGCTCAAGCAGCGTGGGAAAGGGGCAGGCCAGGCAATAGCACAACCAGTAGAGATGGGCAGTCTCATTTGGGTGATGGGGCAAGTGGATGCCACCGTTTTGGTCTTATGTCATTTGTATCATTTGTATGTTAAACGACAATCTAGAGCAAACCACTATTAGGAAAGACCTTTGACTTCATTTACACAGCTGTGAGAAAAGTTTAAGATCAAAACAAGACTAGCTGTATCAAAACAAGGCTCACTCCATGTAATCTGGTTTAGCATTGCAATTTACACATTAGTATGTGGATGAAATCTCCCCATGCATTAGTACAATTGCGGTATCAACTTCAACCGCCAATGAGCAGTCCTTTCATGTGCCCACAATGGCCAAGGGTTTGATTGCCATAGTACCACCTCAAGGCATTATCCTAGCGTGTTCACCCCTTTAAACGCCGTGGGAAAATGCCCTTCCTCAAACTTATTAGAGACAGCCGACAAGCCGGGGAGGTTAATGTGTGGTGGAGGCGCCAATCCGGTTAGTGTTTAGGGTTAGTCATGAGGCGACTCCATTATTATCTTAACACTTATTATCAAGTGTAACTAAGACACTAAAGCAGCGTAGTCTACAATACACACATTAATTGTCCAATTGTGCACCTGTTTTTTTACACATGTACCTGAATGTTTTCTGAAGACCTTCCCAGTTGCACTGCCCTGTTGAAGCTCATTTTCCTCCCACGGGTTGATCAAGCAGAGGTAGAAAGGTAAACGTGGAGCGTGGTTCACAGCAACCTTTAAAAAGACACACACACACACACACACACACGTTAGACCATGTAGACGTGCTCTTCAATACACGAGTGCCCATGTTGCCCCATGGCTAACAAAAGGAGGACAAGACAAACAGGCCAAAAACGCATACGATACATTGAGAGGACTCCAGGCCCAAAGTAATACATTATTTTCCCATTGTATATATACAATTTTTAGCTAAACGTGGCACAACCAGCTAACCCAATACGGTAGCTCGCAGCAGAGAAACAGCAGTTAGCAGTACGCCGTTCACCCCCCCCCCGAAATCCACCACGGGTTTGCTGGTGAATAAACAAATACATTATTCTTTAAATAATAAACGTACCGTCGACTCGTGGTGGAAACACACGGTACCGTAAACCACAACCGTGTTATTTCTTATTTCTTGAATCTAGCCTCGCCTACGACCGCCGCCTTGTTCGTCCTCGTCCGCTGCGTAGAGGAGAGATCTCGCGCCAAGAGCTTAAATAAGGCCATCCGCTCACGTGACACGGGCGGGCGCGCATGCGCGTGCGCAGCGGGACGTGTGTTTCCTGTTGTTGTTGTCGTCCTCGCGCGGCCGGTCACGTGTCCCGCGACGTCACACATCTTTGTAGTGGGGGGGGTGCGCGCAGCCATTTTGGGGAAAGGGATTGTCAACGACGAGCCTTTTTCCAAGCGCCCCCGAAAGACTCACCACCAACAACCGACAACAACAACAACAACACATTTGGCGACATTGTTAACTATGGGCCCGCCGGAAGACCACTTACCGCACACGTCGACGGATAGGACGGAGGACCGCCGCTGGATTGTCAACTTATCTTGACATGGCATGCGGGCCGAGCGTGTGGTGGTGGTGACGACGACCGAGACCAGAGAGCCAGCCGGGAGGAGGAGGCGTCCGCCGCCGCCGCCGCCGAAGCAGCAGCAGCAGACACCGCGGAGCCGCAACGCAGCCGCCGCCGCCGCCGCCGCCTCGCGGTATTTCCGTCTCGACGACGCGCACCGTGTGGCCGTAGCCCCGCCGTTTTAACCGTCCGCTTAAACGGGGAGGAAGGGTGGGTGGTGTTGTTGTTGTCAGGGGTGACGGGTGTCTTAGCCGTGGTTAAAGGTCGACAGTGCGTGTTTATATAGATATATATTAATGTGTATATCGGAGAAGGGGTAAAAAAAAAAAAAACACAAAATGCCGACCATACGTAAAAACAGTTAGGCCGTCCACACCGTGCGCGTCCCCGGACCCGCGGAGCGAAAGACCGTGCGAGCGAAACCTGGCGGAAAAATGTGAAGGCGCTTGGGGGATAATAATGACCGCACGCCCGCTAGCCAGCCATACCTAAGGGCCAGCCCCAGTTATGCCGATCGGTCAAAGGGGGATAAGATGTAGGTAACTGGTTTGGGGTTCACTACTAGTTAGTGTCGGCGGGGGGAGGAAGGAGGAGGAGGGGGGGGGAGAAAAGTGCGAGTCCTAGATTAGCGCGCTAGCTTAGCTTAGGTTAGCTAGTCGGCTAACGTACCGTACCGTACCGCACACACACCCACAGCCGCCAGCCATGACCGTCCACAGCGCGGGGAGGACCGCAGGCCGCGGGCCGCACGGATGGCAGTGAGGCCCCGCGGGACGTGTCAAGCGGCGCCGTTAGTCCGTGTTCAGGGTCGGTCGCCAAACCCCCCTGGTGGCGTCTGCGTTTACCTGCCATGCGTCCACAAACAACCCCGTACGTACAAACACGTTCATGTAGCGCTGAATCATAGTCATTACTGAACAACAACAACAACACCAACGACGACGACAACAACTACAAAACCAAAAAAAACCAAGTCATGAATGAGAGACTCTGAAAATGTCCCCCCAGCGTCTGCTTGTTTGAGTAGTCTTCAGTCGTCGCCGGCAGCAGTGTGCTATGGTGAGGGGGTTTTGGTCGTGGCAGCAGCCCTGGTAGTTGGTAGTGTAGCGATGCAACCTCCACGGAGACCCGTCTGAGTGGCTTTATTGTTAAATTAACTTGGCTATAGACTAGTAGCCCTCTCCACTCGCTCTTATTGGGAGAAAAACAAAAGTTATGTCTTAAATATACAATTTCGTATTGAGGACTAGGGATATGATGTAGTCTGATCTGATTACCATTCCCCCAATCCTACACATTGGCCCTTGACGACAACAACAACAAAAAAAAACAAAAAAATGAAAACGACAGTCTGATTTTATTTTATTTTTATTTATTTGCTTGAATTTTTCATTTGGTGTTAGTTTTTTTTTTTTCCTTAGGAGATAGTGAAGAACCGGTTTATGGATGTTTCTTTTAGACGGGGTAGCTAGCTACATCTCTATCAAGAACTTATAGTAGGGCTTAAAAGCAGGCAGTATACCGAAATTATTCTGTAAAAGAGAAGACTACCATCCAAACGCCACCATGGGGGACCCAACCTCGAGAAGAAATCAAACAAGGAATCGACTACGCGCTCAGCTGCGAAAGAAACGAGAATCTCTGGCTGACCAGTTTGACTTCAAGATTTATATCGCCTTCGTATTCAAAGAGAAGGTCAGTCTAGTGTTATTAAAGGTCAAGGACGTCCTTATTTTAGATGTCCGCATGTGTACTGTCTTGGCATTTTCCAATCGGGGCCAACTCGATCTCGATATTTACCATTGGGTTGCTTTTATTTTTTGTCCCCCCTCACAGAAAAAGAAGTCTGCACTTTTTGAGGTGGCCGAAGTGGTGCCAGTGATGACCAACAACTATGAAGAAAACATCCTCAGGGGCGTGCGAGATTCCAGCTACTCCCTCGAAAGCTCCATAGAGCTCCTGCAGAAGGACGTCGTGCAGTTGCATGCCCCCAGATACCAGTCAATGCGCCGGGTAAGACAATCCACACACACGTGCATCTGAAGTCCTTTTGTACCTTAAAGGACAATACAGGTCTGGATGATCAAACCATCGCAACAATCTCACCTGGCCTCCCCAAAACCATTCGTTACTAATATAATTTGTTAAAATGACTTTGTTGTGCCCATTTGGTCGAAGAGCCTTTAAAGTCCTCAAGAGTAATCATTGAGCACAGCACCAGTGTCTGTTTGAATGCCATGTGATGCAGAAATGAACCATGTCAATTGTATGCAATACTATTAATAGTATTGCATACAATTGGTTCAGGATATTTTGGGATGCATTTGTTTGAATACATCCTTTCCCCATCCCATCGTAGGATGTGATAGGTTGCACCCAGGAGATGGATTTCATCCTTTGGCCCCGCAACGACATTGAGAAGATCGTCTGTCTGCTGTTCTCCAGATGGAAGGGGGCGGAGGATGAGCCCTTTAGGCCTGTTCAGGTTCGATTACAGATAACCTCATATAGCCTGTTTTGCTACAACTACAAATTGCACTGTTCTACGACGAGATGCCTTCTTCCTTGCACATTGGATGATGTCAGAGAAGTTGGCGACACACAACCTAGGAAAAGTATTCTTCATAAAACTCGGTCATCACATGATTCATCGATGGACACTGGTGGAATTGATTAGACCTTTATTAAAATGTACTTAGCCGATGTATTTTTAATCATAGAGCCACTTGAGATTCTAAGACTCCAGTAACGGCTCCCAGTTAGCTGATAATGGCTTGACCATCAGTTTATCGATCGTGAGCGGTTGTCATTCATAGTAAAGTGCTTTGAGTGGCCATAGCGTTTAGAAATGCATAATATAAATGTAATTCGATAATCGTCGTAGTTATTGATTTGTTTTGACAACCTCCAGGCAGCCTTCCTCTTAATGTGTATTTTGCTCTTATACAAAAACCAAAACATTTTCATTTACAGGCCAAGTTTGAGTTCCATCATGGCGACTATGAAAAGCAGTTCTTGCATGCTGTGGGCCGTAAAGACAAGGCTGGGATGGTTATGAACAACCCCAATCAGTCTGTATTTCTCTTCATGGATAGACAGCACTTGCAGGTAAGTCAGCCAATTGGGTAAAGATGTGAATTTTTAAAGGGCCCCTATTCAACCACCAGGTGTGACGTCGAGTAGCCATTGCAAGCCATTTAAAAATCTACCCTATCGCATGTGGTAGTGTCCACCCAGATGGATATGATGGATTTACCTACCTACCTTATGGGCTGTACCCACGGCTAATCAACATCACACCTGCTGATAAAATGGGGGGGGGGGGGCTTTAACTATTTGTAGAGGTAATTAAAAACATGTTTTACGGTATACCAGTCTCAACCATATATTTTGATCTCTGCAGACTCCTAAAACCAAGGCAACCGTTTTCAAGTTGTGCAGCCTCTGCCTGTACTTGCCCCAGGACCAGCTGACCAGCTGGGGTGTTGGAGATATAGAGGACCACCTCCGCCCATACATGCCTGACTAAGGCCTACCTCCTTCACCAAGCCACAAAGGGAAGGCACCCCCCCACCCCCAACCCACCCTCCTCTCCCTCTGACTGAAGCAGTTGACCTAGTCACCTCCACTGTCCTCCATCCAATAGAAATGAACTTGTGCTTGGATCCCCCCTTTTTTTGGTTTATTTTTTGTATGTTACCCATGTGTTCCTCTCTCCATGACCCGAAGCTGACTCAGTTCCCATCTTTTGGTTATGCTCTGCTCACCCTCCCTGGCACTCCTGCCACCACTATTTTTGGATTGCTCTTCCTCACTTTGTTCCTGTCTGCCTCCTCCATAACCTCCCCACTTAAGCATCCGGTTTTGTTTATTAAACCTGCACAAACATTAATTTTGTTCCTTTTTTTCTCAATAGATTTTTGTTTTTCTGACTGGTCATTCACTCGGAGCCACACTGTCAATGACACCTGTCACTGAAGGAACTCTTATGTTGCATCACAACAGGAACAAACACAACAGGTTTTCATGGTGGATGTGTTTGTGATCCTTGCCGTCATAAAAAGGATTGTGAAAGCGTGTTAGTATTGCGAGGGAAGGGGGTCAAAGATGCAGAGAGATTTCTAGAACAACTTCAATCTGACTGGATGGGCGCAAATAGGCGTTTTAACTCGTAGATGCAAAGATAACGAGATAAACATTTGTCAATTTGTAAGTTTTGCTTCTCCTAATTTTACACCCGCCTTAGGTTGTTTATGCTGGACATTGTGTCATTTGCTTTCCTTGGAAACGTTCTAGCCATGTCTTGGGTAGAAAGTCTTGCGCAACTTTGAAGGTCATACAAACCAAAGTTGCAAGATATTGGTTAGTCGCTGAAGATCGACTCCACACAAGCTGTTCATTTACTATCCATCCAAGCTACTGAACTCATTTATCTTTTGGTTTTTTTGGCAGGGATATCTGATGGTGGAAAATACGACACAGAAGCTAATGTTTAAATTTAATGTACCTAACAAAAAGCTGATCTGATTTTTCTTTAATGTGGGGCTGAATAGGATAATTTGCTGCATTATCTTTGGAATTAACCTTGTTTAAGTTGGGAAGCATATAATTATGGTTTTGTTTGCTAATTCAGTGTGTTCAGTTGAAGGGTTTTGAGGGTCTTTTCTTTTGTTCTCAGTTTATTCTGTAATGATTCTCAAATCAATATTGCTGAGCATATCCCAATACAAATGCAAATTCTGAAAATAATTGTCTTTTTTATTGCATGTACACAAATATGTTCCTAGAGTGGTTTAGTGTTAACTGTACTAAATGGATCATTTACAGGAGTCAAGACAAACATGAAATATCAAACAATTTTACCAAGGCAGGACTGTGATACATTCATTACAATCACTGAAAATCATTTGCTAAAAAATATACATGACTCAAACCAAGGATTTAACAGAGGTTACTTCCCATTAAGTCACCTGCATACGGTTGTGACCACACCGGAGTGATGACAGTGGTTTTACGGGAAGACATTTTAACTGTTCCCAAGGTGCTTTGTGTGTCTTCCCTGTGCAATGAATTTGCCAGTAGACTTGTTGATGAGGTCCACAGTGGCAAATGCCAAAGTCTTCCCTTCTTTGAGAACTTGAGCAGTGATCAGCACATCCTCTCCAACCTTGGCGGCATTCATGTACCTGTTTTAAGAAATAATGTGTCATTGAGGTTCAACACCAACTTGGGGGGTCAGAGTGGGACTCGTACGTATAACAGACCACTTACGTTATGTTCATGTCAACACTGACCCCTGGTGACCCGCGTTCACTGTACATGATGGCTGTGGTTGAGATGATGTCTACTAACGTCGCTGTCAGTCCTCCGTGAAGTGTGCCTCCTCGGTTGGTGTGCTCCTCTTCTACCTTCATCTCGCACACTACTTTACCTGGGCTCGCAGACAACACGTTCACCTAAGGACGGACATAATGTATAGATGTGACGCCATTGCTCATTCACCAGCGCGATGCGACCCAAACACGAGAAACCACTGTCTGTACGACATTAATCCAAAAAAAAGGAGCAACGACTACGCTTACCTTGCTTATGACTCTGTCGAAACCCGGGGTGTCTACTATTGATTTCATGATTTGTTTCAATGAATTTAATGTTAAAGAAGCCATGTTTGACACCTGCACGGGTCAATGTGACACTCGCGTAAAATGTTTACGTGCGGGTCTGTGCGTTGGCTAACGGGTACCGGTGAAAACCACGCACGCGTTGTAAGGTTCCTCCCAATCGTGTTTAAAATTAAAGTGTAGCGATGGGATTAAACAGTTCAACACAATTTAAATATCCCCCAAAAATATATAATATATCATCAACCAATGATATATGTATTCGTATATAAATATCGCAGTCGTTTCTGAACTACGTCGTTTTCAAGACACGAATACACCCGGAGGGCTTTAGGTGGTGCACATGCCACTCGTCCCAACCGAAACGGTTTCTCTGCCCCCCCTTGCAATGGACGAGAAACTTCGCCTTTGTGATGAGTTTGCCAAAATTACAGACAGCGACAGCGCCGTATCTCGACGTTACTTGTCCGAAAACGGGTGGGAGATGGAGGTGCAGTATACTGTTGTTGTTTTTTTCCCCCGTCATATAGCCTTAACCCATTGTTGCATGTCCGTCCATCCGTACGTTGTGCAGCACGACGTGTATTTATTTGCATAACGCAAATGATGTAACCGAACCGACCACTGGCATCGCAAAAACACACCTCATGTGTAACCTCATGTGTAACCTAATGCTGTACACGTGTTGCAGAGGGCGTTGAATTCCTTCTTTGAGCACGACATGGAGAAGGTGTTTGAAGGAGTAGATTCGCCAGAGAAGGAGCGAGGCCCTGCTGTCAAGAAGAAGAAGCAATCGCACACTCCTCAGGGGGGCTGGTAGGTCAAAGTTGAGGTGAAATCATCCATCTTCCTGGTTTTTGCATCATCATCATCATCATCATCATCATGAGTCACCGTCCTCAATAAACCTGAACGTGATGTGTCTAAAAACAATGTCTCCAGTATAGACCTGACTACGGACGAGCCGGCGTGTTCAACGAGTCATGCTGACGCCGGCAAAGCCGCCAAGCAGAAAGCCCCAGTGGATGACAAGAAGCTGTCGCTGATCTCCTGGAACGTGGACGGGCTGGACACGGACAACCTGGCGGAGCGGGCGAGAGGCCTCTGCTCCTACTTGGTCTTGTACGTCTTCGCTTCATCAAGTCCTGCTCTATGTTGCCGTTGTACTCTCCTTGCATTGCTTCGGGTGCTGCAGTAGTTACCTAGGGGCAGCTTTGTGGCACGCGTTACGACAATGGCTGTATAGATATGTTTGTTTATTATCTCCACAGATACACGCCTGATGTGGTATTTCTCCAGGAACTCATTCCTCCCTACGTCGAGTACTTGAAGAAACGAGCCGTTAGCTACACACTCATTGAAGGTACGTTTGGCCAAAGTCATGCAGTTGCTGGAAGACAAAATAAAGTTATTTTGAATTGGTTTGCAGTATCGTCCCATGACGCTGTTTTCTCTTGATTCTCTGCGCCGCCCACCAGGTGGGGAGGAGGGCTACTTCACTGGGATGATGCTGAAGAAGTCCCGCGTCACACTGCTGGGGAGTCAGATCGTTCCCTACACCACCACCCAGATGATGAGGAATCTGCTCATAGCTCAGGTTGGTTTAGTCACCGACACAACAATTCACTCATATATCCTCACCTCCCTGTACATGGTGCAGGTTGTAAAAAATATCTGACATCTGATATCACTAAGGGTGCAAAGGTCGCTCAGCTAGTTTTGGCACTTGTTCCACCACTGACCTGCTTCCGCAGGAGAAAAAAAACCCAACCTCTTACGCATTTATTGTATGTTTGTAAATCCTGGCAATTAAATAGTACTTGGCATCGTATATATCTTACCCTATCTATGCTGTATACCAGAAAGGATAGCCACACCTAGCAATTATAGTGCACTTATGAACTTGTTATATTGACGTTGTTGCTGTACCGACAGATATATTGTTGTTTTACTTTCTACTGACAGATTTACTTATTGTAAGTCACTTTGGACAAAAGTGTCTGCTAAATGCCCTAAATGTAAATGTAAATTTTACGGAACCTTGGGAAAAAAAAGAAAAAGAAATCAATTAAAGACTTTTTTTTGTGCACCATCAAATGTCTTTTAAATTCATAATCTCCTTGCGACCCCATACGCATATCAGTTGACTCAAAATGGGGTCCGTCCGACCTAGAGGTTGCGAAACACTGTTTAAGTCCGTCTGCACTCCACACCAGCTGGCTTGTGAAAACATAGTCGTCCTGAGTCCTCCTCCTCTGTCTGCAGGTAACCTTCCAGGGCCAGCAGCTGAGCCTCATGACCTCCCACCTGGAGAGCTGTAAGGGCCAGGCGGCCGAGCGCATGAAGCAGCTGAGGCTGGTCACGCAGAAGATGCGGGAGACGCCCGACAATGTCACCGTCCTCTTCGGAGGGGACACGAACCTGCGAGACACGGAGGTCAGTCTAGTAGTGCCTCTTGTCCACCAATCAAATTCAGTTTTGTTGTCGCTTTCGTCTCCGTACACTGACACTTCAAAGTGACTTGCGGTGATTTCAGATGCATGTGATTTAAGAAGCATCCATTGTGAGAGCCTGAGTGTATTGCAATAGCTAGGAAAGCGATGTATAAATAAATGGACTCTCCAGCCGCTGAAGTTATGAAGTGTAAAGTGTAGCGGCTAGCTCAACCACGACAATATCCTGTCCTTATAACCTAAGGTAAGATGTGCCCTATTTATCCCAAATGGGAAGTTTGGGAAACCTACCACCGCCTTTCTTCTTTTTAAACCTATACAACCTTCCTCATCGCAGGTGGCTAAGGTGGGCCTGCCCAGCGGCGTGCTGGATGTGTGGGAGAAGCTGGGCAGGCAGGAGCACTGCCGCTACACCTGGGACACGAAGGCCAACAGCAACAAGAAATTGCCCTACACCAGCCGCCTCCGCTTCGACCGCGTGTACCTGCGCCCGGCCAGCCGTGAGGGCGTGCCGCGCCTGAAGCCCGACCACATGGCCCTGCTGGGGCTGGAGAAGCTGGACTGCGGCCGCTACACCTCAGACCACTGGGGCGTCTACTGCAGCTTCTCTGCTGGTTAGCAACAGACTCCACCCCCACACAGAAAAGTTGCTGCTTAAGGTTGTCGGTTGTTTCTTCTTTTTTTTTGGTAAAATATGGAAAAATCTGGACTTGATGATGTTGATGATTACTGCTTTTGCCACAGGCACAAATGGTTCTGTGTGTCTGCAGCCCTCCTCCCATTGCTTTCTCTGTGAAAGCTCATGCTCTGGCCTTATCTGAGGTTCACATTTCCTGGCATGGATTAACTAACGGTCTGATTTTGTTTTTTAAGCTCTTTATTGGTCAATTCACTTTTTTTATGATTGTTGCTTTCACTGCTGCACATGTAAACGGTATGTTGAAATGCAAAAAATAAAGCCAGAATAAACTGTTTAAGTAAAAAAATAAATAAAAATGTTTAAACTGTTGTCTTTGTTGTTGTTATTTTTATTACAAATTTCCCTGAAATTGAAGCTTTTATTACAATGGATGTGAGCGTTAAGGTACCAATGGGTATGTGCAGTATATTTATGTTATAAATGACTAGAAGGGGAAATTGTATTGCCACCAGAAGTGTCGTGTTGTAATCTGACCACTAGAGGGGTGTTTACTTCCATTGTGCTTCTGCTCAGTTTGTGCTGACGCTGCAGAAGCATCATCTCCATGTATTGGAGGTCGGAGAGAAACAGCACCTACCAGGTGAGTCCATTTTACTAGCAGATTCATGAACCACAACACACTGAGCAATGAGATTCAGGCTTAAATGTTAAAGTCCTGTTCATTTTACCTGTGCTGCTTGACTGAGATCTCTCAGCCTTAAATTCATTAATAACCACCCTTAAAGTCCGTGTAAACCAAAGGAAAATATGTCTTTAGAGTTTGTCACACTATAGAACAATGTGTTATTAACCACCCAGCCAAATTTGAACGATTAAAAAAGTCGCCAAGTATATCAAATTAGGATTCAAAGTCGTGAAAAAACAACTATTACTCTCAGCTCTGAGACGCTGGGGGCGTGTCCGCTGAAGGCGCTAAACCACGCGCCGTAAGCTGCACAACATACTGGCATAGCTTGCTCTCCCGTTGACTCCTATGCTAGACTAGAGTGAGGACTCCCTACCAATATGGCGACGACGCTGGGTTACGTTCCATCACGTCATGAGGCGTCATATGTCTATGATCGTGACCCCTTTAAGCCCCCGGGCCGTACTATGAGGCAAGCGTATTTTGGGGGCCCCACGTATGGCAAGCCGAATTGTCATTTACCGACGCGGGGTGGGGGGGTGCGTGATCGTAACACACCCCGGACCGACGACCGACGTGGAGGGGGGGGGGGGGGGGGGGGGGGGGTTATTTTTTATTTCACGGCACAGAGATCCGGGGCTATTCCCAAAAGATCCGGAATGATCCCGAATGCCCAGGTCTAACAACGTCCATGCTCATGACCACAAGGTGAGAAGTGGTGCTGAGCCAAGAGGAACATTGTTGAAGCATTCATCTCATTCTGATTCATCACTCACCGCATGGAGGTGGACCTCAGGACTGTGTCCTCCTTCAGTCAAGCTCAGGTCTCTCTCTCTTTATCTCCCTCTGTCTCCCTCTGCGTGTCTCGGTGGGGTGTGTGGTAAGTGTCCTAGACCTGGCTGAGCAGCAGGGGGTCAAGAGGGTCAAGATCCACAATAAACATTTTGATAAAAAATACAGAATACATCTAATATACGCATGCCTTGTCTTATATTATATTTCATGAGAATGTATTGATTGAGAAAGGTTTTTAATATTGTTAACGTTATTAACATTATTAACGTTGTTACCGTTGTTACGTTATTTTATGTAATTTACGTAAATTACGTAAATTGTGTAAATAACTTACGTAATTTGCGTAGGCCTAAGTTACGTTATTTACGTAATTTACGTAAATAACGTAAATTACGTAAATTACGTAAATAACTTACGTAATTTGCGTAAGTTACGTTATTTACGTAAATTACGTAGGCTAAATAACGTAACTTACGCAAATTACGTAAGTTATTTACGTAATTTACGTAAGTTACGTAATTTACGTAAGTTACGTAAATCGTAAGTTATTTACGTAAGTTACGTAACTTACGTAATTTGCGTAAGTTACGTTATTTACGTAAATTACGTAAATAACTTACGTAATTTATTTCCGTAAGAAAATCAGGTTCTAATTCCCATTCCCATTGTACTTCCGCTGGCCTTGAGCAACTCAGCTCCTGTCTCAGGAGAAACCGGTTTGGACAAATGTATATCCACTTATGTGACACCCCGGTATGTGTCCGTATGTTAACAGTCACAGCCTACTGGGAGTTCTGGTTTCCTTGGTTAGGGGAAACCGTCAAACTGGAAAGAAAACCAGTCTGCCGCGAGGCATGATGAGGAATACAGACTGGGTCAGACAGGAATCGTCAAAGGCTCAAAACCACTGGATAAACACTGCAGTGTGCTTTGATGTTTTAATTCTGTATCTTGTAATGTTGGCAAACACTGGAATCACATTATCCAACAATAATAACTGAATACAAACTGGAAAAAAAAAAATACACAAAACAAAATGGCTGAAAACATATGAAAAGTCTGTAAAACCATTTAATGTTGAATTGTGGTGTTAGACCGTTCAGGAATGTATGGGCGGGGCCCTGTGGGGTATGGCAAGCCGATTTGACAAATTCGCTAGACTGGATATTCCTCCTATCCACAATTGTTATTTACGTAATTTACGTAAGTTACGTAATTTACGTTATTTACGTAAATTACCTAAGTTATTTACACTTAAATAACTTACGTAAGTTATTTACGTAACTTACGCAAATTACGTAAGTTATTTACGTAACTTACGTAAATTCATGTTTTACAGAGGATTTAACCTGAACCAGGCTTTGCAACAATAATAATCACATCACATTCATGGGGGCATAGTATACTAACTCCTAGCGTTACTCTGTGTGTGTGTGTGTGTGTGTGTGTGTGTGTGTGTGTGTGTGTGTGTGTGTGTGTGTGTGTGTGTGTGTGTGTGTGAACGATAAAGTTATTTTTCAATAGACATATTTTTTGTTTTTGTGTGAAAAAAGGGTGGGTGGTGGCAGTGGGGCTCATTGGGTGCTCAGCACCCCTAAAGCTCTGACCCTAGAATCGCCCCTGTCTCTAATCAAAATTCATTTCAAGATATCTATAACTTGATAATAGATATCTACAATTAAATTATGACTATCCCTAACTCCAGTTTTAGATATCTACAACTTCATTTTGGCTATAGCCATAACTCCAGTTAGAGATATCTACAACTTAATTTCGCCTAGTCAAAACTTAATTTCAGATATCTGAAAAGGGACATGTAGATATCTTGAATTGAGGTGAATTAAAAGATATCTTGAACTGGAATTATGACTAGTCAGAATCAAATTGTAGATATCTCAAACTGGAATTACAGATATCTACAATTCAGTTGCAGATATCCGTAATTCACATAGTGGATATCCGCAACTGAATTGTAGATATCTGTAATGAGAAACCCCATAGACATGAATGGCAAAAATGACGTAATTTCTCCTAGGAGGAATGTCTTTGTGGATATCTGAAATGACAATTGTGGATAGGAGGAATATCCAGTCTAGCGAATTTGTCAAATCGGCTTGCCATACCCCACAGGGCCCCGCCCATACATTCCTGAACGGTCTAACACCACAATTCAACATTAAATGGTTTTACAGACTTTTCATATGTTTTCAGCCATTTTGTTTTGTGTATTTTTTTTTTCCAGTTTGTATTCAGTTATTATTGTTGGATAATGTGATTCCAGTGTTTGCCAACATTACAAGATACAGAATTAAAACATCAAAGCACACTGCAGTGTTTATCCAGTGGTTTTGAGCCTTTGACGATTCCTGTCTGACCCAGTCTGTATTCCTCATCATGCCTCGCGGCAGACTGGTTTTCTTTACAGTTTGACAATTTGACGGTTTCCCCTAACCAAGGAAACCAGAACTCCCAGTAGGCTGTGACTGTTAACATACGGACACATACCGGGGTGTCACATAAGTGGATATACATTTGTCCAAACCGGTTTCTCCTGAGACAGGAGCTGAGTTGCTCAAGGCCAGCGGAAGTACAATGGGAATGGGAATTAGAACCTGATTTTCTTAACAAAACCTGAGATTCAATCAAAGTGATATTTCGGCGTGTGTGAATACTTTATAGGCGGTCCCACGTTGCATTTCCCCCCTGCTTGCCTAGTCTGGCTACTCTGATGTAATCAAAGGACCTTAGACCAGAACACAGATGTGATGTGTTCTCCCTCGCCGGCCGCCCTGTCTGCCACCCTGGGGTCAAACATTAACAAGAACGCCCTCCTCACACGCAGCCTCTGAATGTACATGCTGTTGCCTGGCTCCTGAGCGGCTTTGAAGGCAGGGCCCACCCAGGGTCCCTTTTGGGCCCTCTATATTTCCATATTTCGATTTTCCATTTGGCCTTTTTTTTCAGGTATAATCATATTAATAATAATAATACAAATGATAATAGTACACCTTATTTGTAGCACCTTTTAAAAGCACATTTTAAGTTCTTCAACGTGCACGGTAAAGAAAATTAGCAAAATAAAAAAAGCAATGAATGTAGTTTCTGAATGAATATGCCGTTCATCCTTTCACAGCAGGTGATTAAAGCGCATTGTTATTCAGTCTCCGAGTATTAACCCCATTATCGACTGCAGTACCCCGATAAACGGAGGCAGACGAGGCAGTGGAGTTACAGGAAGCACACGGACAGACGCTGTGTTGTGTTGTTGCAGCAAGACAATCGATGCAATCAACAGATAGCCACAGAGGGGGAGCAGAGAGGGTTTCAAACAGCTTTCCCTTAATTACCAATGGCCTTTCGAGAGGACACCAACTTTGTCGAGAGAGAGACAGAGAGAGACAGAGAGAGAGCAACAGTCTTCTCCACCGCATCCAGAGTAGCTCAGATGGGCCCAGATGGAGGCAACAGCTGGAGCCACCGGAGCCAAGACAGCAGTCACATGGTTCATGGA
The DNA here is from genome assembly GCA_030340625.1 of Merluccius polli. Lineage (NCBI taxonomy): Eukaryota > Metazoa > Chordata > Actinopteri > Gadiformes > Merlucciidae > Merluccius > Merluccius polli. Next base: position 41,649 of record JAOPHQ010002911.1, read on the forward strand.
GAGAGGCCCGAGGAACAGCCTGTTGCCAGAGGACTTATTTCCATGTTCCCCCCCCCCCCCTCTCTAATATAGAAATTCAGGAAAATCAGCGTTTAATGATTTCATGGATGGATGTGTAGCAAAATTACTTTGATTTATGTTAAGTGCTTTTCTCGGGAAATGAGCTCTGAAACGCACACCGGTCATTACCATGAACACTAATATTATATTTCCTCACATTATCAGTATTTCTTCTTGTTGTCATTATCAGCAATCATTATTATGAGCTTCATCATCATCATCATCATCATCATCATCATCATCATCATCGTTATTATTGATGTCTTCTTGGAGATTGCATCCAGAGGCGTACCCTTCGGTGGCAGCTAGTGGTCTCATTGGCTGCCCATCAAGGCTAATGCTTTGTGCTGGTGTGTGTGTGGGGTGGGACCTCAGGGTGAGCGTGTGTGTGTGTGCTCTGCTCTCTGGCCTCAGTAGGAGGAGAGGGTGGTCCCGGAGGACCCAACTTCAACACTGACCCCTGGATGTCTTGTCTGTTTGCGTTTTAATCCAATTGCATTTGATTGATGTGTCTGAGATCTTGCACTGAATCGCCGGCTCTGCGGTGGTGGTGGTGGGGTATAGGCGTGAGGAGGAGCAGATGGCCCTGGGGAGGTGTGTGTGTGTGCGTGTGTGTGTGTGTGGGAGTGTGTGTGGGAGGGGGGGGGGTCAGGGCTGCAAGGGCTGAGGGTTTGTTCGCATGCATGCAGTAGGAAAAAAAAAGAAAAGGCAGCTGACCTTTGGCTCCCAGCCATGACAACCGGAGAGGACGCCGAGGTCGGTGTTCCTCTCCACACTCATTCCCTAAAAACACAATCTCAATCAAATGCCCAAGTCGTCCAAGATGTCCCTCTGCCCCCCCCCTACCCACACACCCACACACCCATCCAACCAACAACCTACACCCCCACACTACCCCCTGGTGACGTCCCTTGCTGTGGTTGTGTCTGTCATCACCACAGCCGCCGCATACTCACAGGGCAGCCCGGGTTTCACCCATCCCCTCGGCAGATAGACTGTCACCGGTGAGGCAAGGGCAAAGTGGAAGCGGCGGCGGTGGCGGTGGCAGCAGCGGTGGCTATATATCACAGCATCCACACATCCATCACCGGCTGCACTTTGAAATCACTGTGACAATGCCCCCCCCCCCCCCCCCCGAAGCCAGCTGGATTTCTGGCAATAGAGTCCCGCTGCTACGGCTGGGTTACCCCCCTGCCCTTGTGACGCCCGGCGTTTATATCACAGGAGCCCGGCAAGATGGACGGCACGGCAGAGAGAGAGACAGGAGCACTTCTCGTCTACTTTCATAAACAAAATGGATGAGTTATGATGTAGATGATTATTTTCTGTTTTGTTATCGGGATCAATTTTCGACGTGGATATAGATCGTGTTTTTGACAGCAAGGACAAATATTCAGTATTTGTAAGATGCTGAGTATTAATGAACGTCCCTTCTGTGATTGATTGGATAACGGTGTCGTTTACCGCAACTGATCTTCTCATTCAACATGCTGAGATTTATTGTATATATATATTCAACTCATTATTTATTTAAATAGGATTGTCATCCATCTGTCTATCTGTGTGTGTGGTTGTGATGTCATTGTACATATCAGAGACGTCAGGAACAAGCAGTCTTCAGTTTGAAACACTTCTTTTTTTTTTTAAAGAATGTGACTTTTTTATTTCTCTCCCATAAATAACACTGAACAAGCATCGTACAGTGATAAATATCAATATCCATACACTGTCTGTAAAAATTATCTGTTTTACAAAATACAGTTTATGTGTAATGCACTTGATACAGGTTTAGAAGTAATTCATTTCATGGTACCCATGTGAGCCTCCTATATTCATTTCTATATTCATTTCCCTTGGTACCAACAGTTCAAATGTGCAGTTTTACATCACGTCCTCAGGTCATTGATACCCATGAAATACACCTCCCCTCGGAATAGGTCGTTGCATAACTATATCTAACTACAGCTCGCCAAAGAATACTTGAAGCCTTTAGTGTAAAAACTGCTCCATTTTAACTGAAGTTCTCCACAACCGCAAAAATCCAGTTGAATCCTAAAAAACATGATGCATGTCCATGATGGCTGGCTATCGATATGAATGTATATATACACACATTTATTTTTTGCATTGCAATGCTTACTTTGTCACCATAACAGCCAAGAATCAAACTTGGGGGATATATATATATATATATCTCTGTGCTGTCGGATGAAACTCTGTTCCAACACTTCTACTGCATTTTTTCAGTGTCAGTGACACAAACTCCCATTCTGCGATGAAGCAGAAAACTAGTCTTTCCCATCTGCGCTTCTTCTTCTGTCCACAAGCTTCTGGAGCACGACCCTCTCCACTGGGACGCGAGCGTTCGAACACGATGCTAAGGAGACAACCATGAGACATGACCAGATGGACAAAGGCAACTTTTCATGCGAAAGGAGGAGCGATATGTTGCTCGATAAACATACCGTACACACGATGTACATGACCTCATTACCAAGCGGAAGATGGGGGGGGGGGGGGGGGGGGGGTTGTATGGGAATATGTAATTCAAGATCATAAAATCACGTTACAGGCATGGAAGCGAAGCCCATCAAACAATCCTGGGAATGTTCTCATTTTATCCACTTGGCCTAAATTGTAATAAGGAGCCAATTCAAGTGTAACTTGAAGTAGAGTTCATGACTTATAGGCTCACTAATTCTGTTCATGAATCCCATTATTGGAGAGCAGGGGAAGCAGAGAGAAAGTGGACAGCAGTGGTGCGTTCAGACACCAATAGAAAAAGGGAAATGTCATTTAGACTGAAGAGGAGACTTGACGCCGATACTTTCCTACAGCTTTTGAGGAGACGCAGCGTGGAATGTTCTTGGCTGACCGCGTTGGGGACATAAAGACCAAAACTGAACGATCGGGAAAAACATTACCGCCAGCCAGCGACAACAAAACAGGCGTGTACATGAACAGGGGCGTGAAGACAGATAGTGTGGATAGAGGAGCCCTTAATTATCTGTGAGACAATGTCCGAGGAGCAGCATTCAATACCGGTAATAGAAAACAATATGATCACATTCGGCGATAGGTGTCCATATTGGGTTTGATTGTCGGTCCCCATGACACACCACCCGTGACAGTCAAACTTGGCTGCAAATTCACCAGATACTATGAAACGATTGATTAGGTAAGGTTATGGATTGTAAAGAAAAATTAAATTATTATTATTTTTTTTTTTTTTTAAATGGAGCTTCACTGCTGGATTGGTAAGTAAAAACCAAAGTTCACATATAAATGATCATCAAATCTTACCATCAATACTAATTACATAGAAATAAGATAAGTCACATGTACCCTCAACGGAAGTAGCGGGAAATACCATGGCACCTGATACGCATTGCCTCTATATTGCACTTATTAAAAATAACATCTCATCTGGCATGAACATCTAAAAATGTAAGTTAAAAAAATAATTATAAAACCAAAAAAAAAATTAAAAATCAAACCAAAAACTACAATTCCCCAAAACAGGCCATCCTTCACTGTGCTTAACTAGTTTAGTTTAGTGTTTAGTTTGGTTTCGGAAATGAAATATGACATTCGTGGTGCTTGTTCACCGTTGTATTGCACAGAAAGGTCCGTGTGGTAAAGCTAACTAGCCTCGTTCAAGCAATAGCTAAGAAATTCCAAAGTTAATCCCTAAATAAATAAAAAGAGAGAACAAAAACCAAACCCTTTAAAAACAATTCATAACCGAATATTAAACCAAAAAAAACACGCATCTAGGAAAATGTGTTTTTACTTAAGACAGGGGAGCTGTTCTGCGTGGAGCGTGAATCATGCTGCACTTCAGCTGTCCTGGCAGGACACTTCATAAATTCCTGCTGGGAATTCTGCTCTTCCTCCCATCTGTTCCTCACAGAGTCAGCACTTTACACTAAAAAAAGTATCCCCAAATAAGCACAAAAAAAATCCAACCGAAATACTGAGACGACGCCTAAACTAAGAATACAAAAAAAACCAAAAAGACAATTAAAGAGGATTACAAAAAAAAAATACAGCCATGTAAATTAACCGACTGAATACCCCCCACCCCCGACACAAACAAAAGGGGGTAAATGGGGTCGAGGGGTCGCGGATGTGTTGTGAAAAAGGTGCATAGGTGGTCATCATTTTGACTCGGCAAAGGAAACCCCCATTCCTCTGTATAGAAAGCTCCTAGATGCACATTCATCGTGTTTGCAAATGTTGCTTTTGTTTTGTTTTTTTTGCCTTGCAGTTATTCTCACGAACCTCAGTGTTTACTTGACAACTCTTGGAACAGAGCTGAGCAAGCACAGATATGACGGGCTTAGAGCACTGTAGTACCTGCGAAACCATTTATATCCCAGCAGCACGTCGCATTCCTGTCCGTTTTTTATCCCTTGACGTGTGGTCCCAACACACACACACACACACACACACACACACACACACACACACACACACACACACACACACACACACACACACACACACACACACACACACACACACACACACACACACACACACACACGAGACATCAGAACAATGTCTGCATTAAAGTGTGCGCCATAGAGATGAGACACCCTCTGCATTGAATCATTTCTGTAAAAACACATTCTCTTTGGGAACCGTTTGCCCTTTTGTTCCCCCATAGTTTGAGGTTTATAGGGAGGAACGACAAGTGGTGGCCTCTCTTTTAACGTGCGTCTCCAGTGTGCAGTCCACTCTGTGTTGTGGGGGGGGGGGTTGTTTGGGGGGGGGGGGGGGGGGCAAGGGGGCAAGGGGGCGGGGCCGCTCACACCACGTTTACGCAGTTCCCGCTGCCTCGCTTGCTGCAGTTGCCGAAGCCGCCGCCGTGGTGGGCGAACGTGCCGTTCATGTGCGACGTCTTCAGCTCCATCTGACAGGCGGCGATGGCGGCGTTGAGCTCCAGCTGTGCGCGGTGCACGACGTAGAACATCAGGCCGATGCTGATGACGATCTGCGGGGGGGGGGGGGGGGGGGGGGAAATACACGTCAACATTTGTCTCGTACACAGGAATAATTGTCACGTATGGGACATGTCACGAAAACAATGACATCCACTGAGTGACATCTCAATCATCTTATCAAGGCAAGTAAGGCATCATAATTATGGGTTGTTGAATTCTGGTTCAACTGCAACAACGCCGACGATTTCCACAGGCGGGAAATACTTACTTCTTTAACCGAAGACTAGCACAATGTCTTGTGCAAAAAAAAGTAAAAGTGTATCGGAGCATCGGTTGACCGTGATTAGTTGCAGCTCTCTTTGCTGCATCAATAAAATGACTTGTGAAAAGAAGGATTAACGTTTTTTGCCTAGTCAGTGCACAGTAGGGATGTTCCGAGCGGTTAATTGCACTGACGTGTACACGACATTTTGAAAACCGTTTATTCGAATACCCGTTAATTAATTAATTAATTAAATTATGAAATTGAACTCCGAGAAATAGCCCAAACTAAGCACATTTCGATCTATATTTATAACTTATTTATTAGTTATAATAATGTACCCCCATTACGAGGTTGCTTTAAGGAGAATTCTGTCTGATTTGTGTTTTTATTTTGACCTTTCTTTTTTTTCACATTTTTTCGTTTAGTAAAAATCTACTTTAAATTATGGAATTGATTAAAACCACTTCTTGTCAGTAAATATATTTGTTTTGGACTTTTAAAGTCTGTCGGCTCTGCGTAATTATTTCTCTCTCTCGCTCTCTGCTCCGCAAGTGGCAGAGAGCGAGAGAGAGAGAGAGAGACAAACAACATACCTAACTCAGACGTCCTTATGAACTTCAGACAACATCACGTTAACGGTTAAACGTTTATTTTTGAAGTTGTTTTTTTACAACATCTTCAAAGACAATGGCGAGCTGCACCCTCCCGCAGGCGACAGTTTTTTTTCCCCCGTGGGCTATTACATTCGTTGTATTATCATAAATATTAAATATTACTAAATATTATCGTATTTAGCTTGTTAAATGAAAACTTTTATTAAGACATGCAGTAATGTTGTCCATTTTTTTTAATTTATTTTTTTTAGTGTAACCGAATTTTTTTTACAAAACGGTTAGTGGCGGCAGCCCCGTGTAACCGTGTAACCGAATACCCGCGCACATCCCTAGTGCACAGTTTTGCCTACATTTTTAAAAACTTCCAACCCAGGTATTTTAGTATTGGCTGGCAGCAGGAGAAACGTACCAACCAACACAGAAACGTTAAAACACCCTCAATAAATCCTGAGCCAGTGCTCCTTCCCACAAAACTTTCCTCTTCTTATATTTAAAACACTTGGGAAATGAAAAGGCTCTGTGTTAACCGCTCGGTCGTGTACAGCATTTCTCAGAGAGAGAGTGAGAGAGAGAGAGAACGCATTCAGCTCGTCTCCTAACACACAAATTATGAATTCTGGACCAAGCGGTTTGAGTTTGAGTAGTAAAAGTAAGTAAATACGGTTGTGCTCGTGTCAGTGTGCATGCGTATGTGAATCTGATATGGACATGGGACTATGTCAAACATTGAAAGGTACACAATGAAAGGTACACATTTCGCCTTAGATCCTGGGTCATACATCGTGCTCCACCACGATGTCTTCATCAACCGCCGCTCAGTGGTTGTTTTAGTGTCTGGAGTATCAAGTATTTCTAGTTATGTCGGGAGTTTCAAGTATTACTAATGCATGTGTGCATTTTGTAGTAAAAATTCAAAACATCCTGAAAAAAAAATCCTGTCAGTAGCTTGATTGATTCACCTTCCAGTTTAACGAGAATTGACAACTAAACTATACATCCTTCCCGGCAGTCACGCCATGAAAAACTAGTTTCTCTTGAAACTACAATTTAGTCTAGCAGGAGAAAAAGGTCCCCATGTACTCGCATTGCATTTTTTTGTAAGCCGTTTGTGGTGATTTACAGTCAAGCACGTAAGACATCAGTCAACCGTGTCAGGAGCAAGATGCTCAAGAAGATTGTGGGAGAAGACAAGACCCTCAGCAGCAAGTCGAGAGTCGATTTTGCTCGCCTGCCCCCCTGCCAAGACTCACTCACCCCCCACATCCAGTGGGTGAACTATAGAGTGGCCTGTTACAAGCGGGCAGCTGAGCCGATCTTCTGGAGGCCTAAACCATGTGACGAGGATCAGGGGTGGGAGAAGACAGAGGGAGGGATTTTGGAGCCCGTCTGGTCTTGTGGACCAATTCTGCCCCCATCTCTCATTGACCTGTTGGCTGCTGGTGTCGTCAGTGATGATGATGAGGGGGAAGAGGATAAGGTGGAGATTGATGATGAGATGGACAACGATGATCAGTGAAACGGGGTTTTGATGACTTTTGCTTTCAATTAGCTAGTATTATCAGATTACCGTCTATGTCAGTTAGAGTGGTTGCCATCCATTTAATAACCTTGCAATTGATAAGAAAATAAACTAGTTTAATTTGCCTGTTTTTCACCAATAAAGGGTGGTTGTACCAAATGTCAATGACATTTCCATTTGATTCCTAGTGTCAAAATTATGACAAAATGGGTTCATTTGTCTTTGTATGTTCAGAACCATGGTTCAGGAGTTATGAAAATCTGCATTTTTCGTCACTCGCGTGGACAGCAATTCAAGAGTTGACCTTCATTAGTTGACCTTGGCAACATGAAAAATTCTTAACTAGACACCTTTAGGGTCCCAAAAAATAGGTTACAAAAAAATGCCATGCAGGGAGAATCAAGCTCTCACTCACCTCCTCTCTTATACATCTCTGCATTAGTGGGACTAAATGACCATAACGTAGGGCTGGGCAAGGTGATATGAGACTAGATATCGTCTTAGATTTTGGATATGGTAATAATATGGCATAAGTGTTGTCTTATCTGGATTTTAAAGGCTGCATTACAGTAAAGTGAGGAAAAAAACTAGAAAATACTCCCTTTTCATTTGTCTAGTATTTAATTCACACAGCAGTATACAAATATAGGCTTTACCATGTGGCTATTTTATGTAGACTATTTATTTATTGGCTTGCCAGAAAACATGCTATACTGTAATATATATCGTTATCAAAATATTAAATGACGTATATCGGGATAGAAGATTTTGGCCATATTGCCCAGGCCTGCCATAACACATTCTATAAATGGCCAACTGGCAACAGTAACTGTTCTCCATTTGACAATCTGCGCTTTTCTAATGCAAAGCGAAGATGAGGCGAAGGTATAGGTCAGCGATTGTGTGAGTGGGTAATTTGGCGGTAAGTGGTGGTGGGAATTTATTGCATTTGCCCCTCCTGCCCCTCATGTCTATGCTTTGAGGTGCGGAAGAGGAGGCTGTAATTCCCGTAAACGTATAGACCATCACCCACGGAAAAGAATGTCAAGGCTTTTAAGCCAAATAACACCCCTGAATTACACAAGATGTGGAAACCATCATCATTGAACCCCATGTGATCATGTCAAACATGGCTGCCTTTTGACTTCACAAATTCCACACATATTCCACACGCAGGATTAAGAGCACAGACAACCTCCTACACAATCATTTGACAGGCATGCAAACCCTCTGTGAATGATTCCCTCGAGCGAAGAGGGCTTTCGACATCCCAACCCCTACGAGACCTTGTAAAACACTGGGTATAGTATACAGCGTATAGGTAAATGACAGTCCTCAACCTGGAATTGTTTTATAATTATACACATTGATTGCCATTTTTTAATTTAAGACTTTTCTTTATACTTGTAATACCTCTGTGAGTACCCTGTAAGCACTTTGTAATGGAGTTTTGCACTACGAGAGCTATATCAATAAAGTTTGACTGATTGATAGTGAACACGTCATGTGACTTGCTGCATGGCCTTGTATGTGCGCACCTGCAGGCTGAAGACCAGGTATCCGCTGACGCTCTGCTCGGCGATGACGTCCTCCATGGTGCGCAGCGTGGTGCCCAGGTAGGAGTTCAGCAGCTGGGTGGGCAGCAGGCCCACCGAGGACGCCACCAGGTAGTTTGGCAAGGACACATCTGTGATCTGAACGTGGAGGAACAGGTTTCATATTAGAAACGCAAAAGAAACAGGCACACGTGGAAATCGTCCGACTACATAACGGCGCTTCGAGTGTTACCGGATGGTTTCACATGACACGTCTGTGTCGCCCTTCTTTAAAAGCGATTTAGTTTCAAGACTAAAACACACTTTGAATCATCATAAAAATCATAAAAAAGGGTTAATAAGGGTCAATAAATATCCAGCACTAATAAACAGAACAGTCAATTATAACCCCCTACAAAGACACAAAATCTATAAGCTCAAAGTACACGCTGATAACAGCCCTGAACTATGGCATTGCCCTGCTGCTGCACACAGCTCCTCTCTAAACCACAGCACCGCTATACTCCAACGCTCAACATGGGTCTGTGTCACCCTTCATTTGACCAAAGTGATGACATAAGTGTGTGTGTGCGAGTCGACACGACCTTGGCACCAGCGCCATTATGAAGACATTTGTGACTGATACAGGCGTCTCGAGGGGGGCATTGTGGCAAGTATGCGTGTGCCAAGAAACGTTATCATCTATGCCGGTAAAAACACTAACAGGCCCTTGCATTAGCAGAAGTGCTTCTTCCCATGGATACAGCCACTTTCGTTGTGGTCACCCGGCAGACACACAAGATAAGCCCACGTTTAATTGTATCTTACATGGCCGCATTATCAAAATGTTGCGTCCAGACTGGTATTAAATGCAATTGTAAGTCGTTTAACCATCTTGTCTAGACTCGCCCAGCTAAGTTGTCTGCTTGAAAGATAAGTGCTGTGCCATTTCCACACCATGTGAAAAGGCAGGCAGGCAGGTCCTCGTCTTATCCCTCCCCAACACACTGTGTTGTCGTCTCGTATGCAGAAATTAAAGTGTACCTTTTGAAACTCATTTCCAGTCATGTTATTCATCCACTCAGCAATCTATGTCAATAAATTACAAAACGTCCATGAGGTTGTCGTGTTAAAGGAAAATGGGCCGGCTTAACTTTCAACCAATTATATGATATCATGTTTCCCCTCCCCGTCATGTATAGCCTGCGACAGGAATGGCTGGCTAGCGTTTCCATTTGCCACAATTCAATCCCAAAGGATCAAATCAAAATTCCTCTAATGTGACATTCTGCGCCAAATTACGAAATTCACTTGGAAATATTACAGGAGTAAGACTTGCTCTAAAAAGGCAATTTCACGTCGTCTTTTAAGTTAGCCACTGGAGAAGAATGACCTCACTCCCGTTTCCTTCTCCTTGGGCTGTGAGGATCACATGTTCCCAGACTAGCATCTGTGTGGAGCGCTTCTGCAACTGCCATGACGATTGGACTTGGCCGTGGAGGCACCAGGATTGGGCAGGGCAGGAGGGCAGGGACCCCAATTTCTTGCTGCTTGCGCAACTCATACAAAGCAAACACACAATTAAGCCTGTTTCAACCCATCATCAGGATACATAAATATGTGCATAGATTTGACCTAGTTTCCATATAATGGTAGCAATGCAGATGTTGATTTGGTTTAACATCAAGTGCACCTTGATCACAGAATAATAAAATGAAGGCCTCCAACTGCGATAGTGATTCTTGTTTGTGATAATAAAAACAAATGCCATAGGCGAGGGTAATCTGACGCCAAAACCACCAACCATCTGGCTGTAGGAGCTCCAGCAGGTAAGCACGTGATTAATCGTCCCGGCCTATTTATGAACTCATTCGCCATCTATTTCAGCACCACAAAATGGATGAAGCCAGGCATCGCGGTGTGATAATATTACAGAGGGAGGCTGAATCTGTCAGCCCCATCCTGAAAAGCTCTGCAAAGTCTTCCATCAGTAGCATCCTATTGTTTTGCCAAGCATTGCAGTCTGTGTGAGCACGTGTGTGTAGTTTTAGGTTACCGGAGATAATGCAGCATTCACTTCAGCAGAAAAGAAAGAAGGGGGCACTTTGAAATAGTAGCCGTGTCCACAGAAAGTGCTTACCAAGGACAGACCACGAAACACAGAGCAGCATCCCACCCTGATACTGTAAACCTGGAGGTGTGGCAGGGTTCAAACAATGCCACCATGTTATGTTATTTGGACAAACTCGGGTCTTGACTATATTTTCAAAAAAATGCATGTCCAATGTGTTTGCTTGTAAGCAGCAAAAATCATTGACCATTTTGTGACCCCCTTATGTGCAATTGTATCGTATTGTATAGATGTCCAATGTTTAGGGATGGGAATCGAAAACCGGTTCTTGTTGAGAACCGGTTCCCAGTGTTTCAATTCCTTGGAATCGTTTGCCAATTTTGCAAACGATTCCCTTATCGATTCCAGTGGACGCGAATGACGTCACCACGCACGTTGCGTAGCGACTCCAGTGCAGCCAGCAGTCAACAGTAAACATGGCGCCCAAGCGGTACAAACGCTCCAAAGTTTGGTTACACTTCACAAGAAAAGACGACAACAGGGCAACTTGCAATACTTGCAACGTGGATATTTCCTCAAAGGGAGGAAATACTTCCAACATGCAAAAACATTTGCGCACACCGCATGCGATAACGATCGAATCGTTAAGCGGAATCGAAAATGGAATCGGAAAAATCGTATCGATTCCCATCCCTACCAATGTTTCTCCAAGGTAATTCCCTACCAATGTCGACTTAATATCCATCACTCTCAAAATGCATGGGTATTACCCTTTGAAACCCCTCATCAGGGTTTTTAATTCGCTGTGGTGCCCACTGCACACCCATTGTGTGAGCCCCGGTCCCCACCTTCATTTGTGGGAAGGAGATAATTAAGACAATTTCAACCAGGCTGAATAATGGGCCTTGAGTAATGATTGCAGATGTCTCCGAGAAGAGGGTGAGCTCAGTTTAAAACCCCCTTTGGGTCTGTAACTGAAAGTAGCGTCGAGGAGTGTCAAAGGGGGGGGGGGGTGGAGAAGAGAGACCAAGAGCGAGAGAGCATAAGAGAGAGAGAGCCCGAGAGCGAGAGTGAGAGCGAGAGCGAAAGAGAGGCGAGCTACAGCTTATTAGCCTGGTTTCTGACGGGGCCTAGCTCAACCCTCCAGTGCACACTCCCCGCTGACGCTCTCTCCTGCAGCTGGAACAAAGACGCTTCACAGTGAACCGCACAGTGGAACGAGACCAATCAATCTGGGAGAGGACGTCTGTCCTATCCGATTGGACCCACTGTGACTCGTCATGTTAAAAACGCCTTAACCCAGGTTATCCATGTCGAATTGAGGATGAAATGGGAGCACTAACAGCTTTTTTTGGGGGGGGGGGGGGGGGGGGGGGGGGGGGGGTCATTTTATTAATTTTAATTATTTGGTGCTGATTATGACCAGAGTCGAGAGTATTGTATCCGTGGGTGCATGCTTCCGAAATGTCACAGAACTGCTGATCAACAAAGATCTGCTTCTTGTAATAAAAAAGCTCAATTTTTGCATGTTTTTTGACAGGCAATGGAACAGGAAGTGTAAAAAAAAAAAAAAGAGACATGGTTTTTCCAGGACACATACCATCTTAACCATGATAACCACACCGATTGGTTATGCAACTCAGGTTTATTTATTTTAAGGGTGTTTATTTTAAGTTAAACAATGATCAACTCAAAGCAAGCTCAACCATACTCTACAAGAGTGAGTGAATTAATCCGGTGAAGTTGACTGGCATTTCACTGGTTGTGAACCCATTATAAGAATGTTTGACCTTGACTGCTCATTTCCCCAGAGTCATCAAGGTCAAACGTGTGTCACCAACAAGCTTGAACTACGGTTATAGGTTCAACAACCTCTATAGGGGACTAACAAAAATCATAAGCCTAGGATATGCAGGACTGGTTTATAACACCAGTGATCTATATCAAATATGGCCACACAGCCGTGACTCCACTAAAACGGGTTCTGTATTTTGGTTGACAATATATATCTCGTAGAGTGTTACATTTGTACCAAATGAAATGATATGAACAGTATATGCCAACATGCTGGTCATATGTGCAGTAGGTACCCTAGAGCAGTTTTTACTACACTGCACTACACTGATTTCATTAGTTTAAAGATTACATTGAAGCTACCGTCTGCCTAGTATTAAACAAACACAGACACAAAATCTCCCCTTCATGCCATCTGTAATCCTATTGGCACCTGAACATGCTCCTTTGAGAGACAGAACATGGCCCTTTCATTTCAGGCACTGAGGACGGCAACAATGGCCGGCCGGGAACATAATCTGTTTTCCACATTACACCCTTTTTTGGGAGGGGGAAATAAAGGAATACATATTTCACCTAATGTAGCATTAAAATTAGATGTCATATCCAAGGGTAGCAGGAAATGGGTGACAGCCTTTAGAAATGTAATGAAAGTGTATGGTTGGGCTTTGTCAACCGCCAGGCTCTGCCAGCAGTACACATCTTTTTCAAGAGAACACATTGGATCTCTGCGTTGCATACAGTAATAACTTGTCTGGGCTAGGTTGCCATAGTAATGCGACGAGTGCAGCCAATGGGAGCAAGCTAATAGCAGGGCAATGTATGATTATGTGAGCAACGATGACCGTTTGCATGCAACAACATCACCGGAGTAATTTAACCACTTTTTTACGTACGCAACTACAGACCCTTTGGGGCGACTTTGCAATATCGCTCTCATTTAGTTGGAAATAAATCAATTCATCTCATGGGCCCGTTTTGAGACATTTGAATACGTTTGCGTCTCATTTTCATTCACCGCCTTGTCGTCTAACCAATGCCACGGTCAAGAGCAAGTTCCATGCTTTACAGGGAGCCGGCGAGCCAGTAAGGACTTGCTGTAGTCCCTGCCACTCCCAACCCGTGTATAGAAGTCAATGTCAAGTTCTCTGTCCCAGGTACCACTACACATATACATATATTAATCTTCCAATCATTCAAAAAGAACTAGAAGAGACTGGTCAACCCCCCACGCTGCTCCACAACCTTCACACCGATAGGCTGCCACAGATCTCCTGCAGGACTCATACTATTTACAGATATCACCGAGAGAAGACGGTTTGAATCATTAATGCTGTGCATGAAGGTCACCGGCCTGAGGTGAAGTGTAGGGAGCGCAGATGCGAGCGATACAGTGCTGTTGTTGCAGAATAGACTATTTCTATTGGGAGAGGGCTTAACCTTTTCTGTTTACATCGCGCGGCGTTATCTTACTGTGACCTATAATTTGGCCACAATTCTCGGGGACCACCGGCGTGAATGGGGCCAGCGCTAAGGGAGACTTCCGGAAAGCGGACTTCATTACTTGAACAACCCGTTTGGCCACTCCGCCTTGTGTCACTTTTTCACTGCATTTTACTGCTAGTTGTACACGTATGACTTTGTATGTGCCAAATAAAACTTGAAATTTCCTTTGGGGAAGGTGGCCTGCCTGGTAGTCTGGTTACCAAACTAAACAGATCTGAACCCTGTGTCCAATGATTGACTTAACGGTTTCCCTTCATGTTATTCTTCCGGGTCAGACTTTGTGTTTTTTTATCCTTATCTTTGTTATCTGATTATTCATAAAGCCTTGATTGCTCTGTTTGCTTTTTTTCTGTTTGCCTACCTGTGTTGCCATGTACCAGTAATGGAGCGATAGTGAATTGGAGCCATAACATGGCGGCATAAACTAGCGATAGGGCTGTGACTTTATTGTAAGGAATGTATGGGATCCATGTCTGGATCAGTGTCCACATTGGTTGTCCATCTAGGGTGACGTCAATGCATACTAAACCTAACCCTACGTTATATCCAAGGATGCATACTTAGAGTATCAGGACCACTCACTGGTTCAGCAGCAGCATTTACTGTAACGTGACAAACCTGCTGCGGTGCATTCAGTCAGACTCCTGGTTTTCCATCGGCAACATTGTAAGAATGTCACCAGACAAGGATGAACGTATGTTTCTAGTTTCTGATTGTGAGTTTATAATGATCCCCTTGTTCTTCCCCAGATGATAGACAGTTGAGGAGGGGCCACTTACGTCACCTCACTGTGAAGGTGTGGACCTTAAGCCTCGCCACTGACAACGTGATGAAAACTTGTGGCAAACCTATAATTATGACACAAAAACACAGCGGTATTTAGACTATTATCCAAGTGTTGGTACACTTGGATAGTATTGTCTAAATGCCCCTGTGTTTTGTGTGAATCACCATGAGGTGAAACCCATGGGGAAAACAAAACCACTCATATGACATCACATGGCAATGGCATATAACATACATATAACAGTGCTGATGACAATAATAATAATGATGATGATGATGATGGAAAAAAAATGATGAATGAAAAGCCAAAGGGTAGCTCCAACAAAACGTTGTGCACACACACACACACCAACAACAACAACAAACAACAACTCACCGAAAACACCGCATTCTGGAGACCGAACGGTATGGGCGTGAGCCTGGACAGCGCCACGACTTTGAGCCCGCTGCCGCCCTCCACCACGCGGATGACGGCGCTCAGCCGCTCGCTGCTGCCCACCTTGCCCGCCACCCAGCCGCTCAGCAGCCGCTTGCACACCAGGTGCGCCGCGAAGGTGCCGATCAGCACGCCCACGGCGACGAGGCCCACGCCGGGCAGGAAGCCGTACAGGTAGCCCGCCGCCACGTTCAGCACGATGTAGCCCCAGCTGCACGGGAACGACACGGCGATGAACCCCACGGTGAACAGCAGGGCGCCCACGGCGCCGTCCAGGCCCTCCACCCACAGCAGCAGGCCCCGCAGGTGCCGCCGCACCAGCACCACGGAGCACAGGCACACGGCCGCCAGCACGCACACCAGCACGGCGCTCCGGAGGCAGCGGGCGGCGGTGGCGCCGCAGCAGAGGCGCCGCGGCGGCGGCTCCGCCACGCCGGGGAAGGAGACCCCGTTGGCGGCGTCGCCGGTGTCCAACTCGCGGTCCCCGGATTCAGACTCCTCGCCGCCGCCGCCGCCGCATATCAGCAGGTCAATGTTGTCGCAGTCCTCGGCGGCGGCGGACCGTCGCAGGAACCAGCGGCTGACGTGGACCTGGACTCTGGCCACGGCGCGCTTGGCCAGCTTGGCGGCCAGGTGCAGGGTCGTGGACCCGGCAGTCCACATGTTGGCCCCCCCCCCGCCGTGGACTGGGTTTGGGTTTTGGGGACAGGGGGACCCGTCTAAAATAAAGACTCAAGCACTCCGGCGGGACATGATGTCTCTAAAAAAAAACAATTTCAAAAAGTGAACAGATGGCTTCACTCGTACGCCATTGGCGCTGGGATTTTTCTGGGGGGGGGGGGGGTGACGATGATCCGCTACGTCTGTCAAACGTCGCCCATCCCAAATAAATAAGTGGTCCGGTTCTGAACAACTTTCTCCCCCCTCTCCCGGTTTACCTGGGGTTGGACACGGGTCTGAGTTGGGCCGCGGTCCGGCCTGGTGAATTATGGATGCCATCATCATTTTCGTGAAGCCATGCGGCGGCGCGCGCCACGCCGCCCGTTGCCATAGCGAAAGTCTCCGATACCTGGGTCAACACGAACCGAGCCCGAACCGGTCCGGTGGTCGTTTACCTCAGGTGGTGGTGGGGGGGTAGGGGGGGTCGCAGGTGAAGCCAGTGGCGCAGAAACCGTTTTTGTTTTTCTTGTTGGACTTTTTAAGACTTGGGTTCGAGTCCCGCCGGTCTCTCTGGTTCCGCCTCCCAGCTAACCCAGCAGCATCACCTCTCTCGGCTTTAAGCTAGCGGGGCCGCACGGATCATCAAATCACAACACAACACACACCCTCACACACACACACCCTCACACAAACACCCTCGCACACACACTCCTGCTCCTCCTCCTCTTCCTCTCCTTTCCATCTTCAAGCGCAAATTCTACGAAACAGACCTCAAGTTTCCCCTCGGGGGTAAAAAAAAACGGTTGAAAAAAGGGACGTCGTTGCCTTGGTTTCGCCACTCCAGCTGTGTGTGTGTTGTGTTGTTGTGTGTCTGTGTGCGTGTGTTGTTGTTGTTGTTGTGTGTGTGTGTGTGTGTGTGTGCGTGCTGCTCCGCCGTGGACACTGTTGACGCTGTGTGTTCATACCAACCACTGTTTGTGTCCCAGAATGCCAACTATGCCAGCCCACGTGACCGTGGCTGACCTCGCAGCCAATAGGGATCCCGCGAACCACCCGCACATCTCGCGAGAACGTGACATCTCGTCGGTTGGGGAGGGGGGGGGGGGGCGGGGGGGGGGTCGTGCCGCGTTCCGGTACAACGGGAATAACTGTAACTGTTTCGCGCTGCGAAATATCGGCGATTTATTTCTTATGTGTACACGGTATATATCGGCGATTCATATTGTCCACCCTGCATAAATTATTTTGTATAATAAATAATACATAAATAAATAAAATAAATATATATTATTTGTTTTAATCATCCTGTGTACCAAATATGGGGAGCTTGATCCTTTCAATTCTGAGCAATGTTTATTACATTGGCATTATTAACCGCAATAATTCATTGCGTTTTCCAACACATGTTTTTTTCTACGCCAGCATGAATACATTTTGTTTTGCTGAGGCTTGGATTTTTTTTTCTTTTTTTTTTTAGCTGAGCCTCAGCATATTTGTGTGCTTTTGAAGATATCCGCTAGATGGACCTGTTTTAAACCATATTCCTGGTAGTCGCCAGAATAACTAGTCTAGTGTGTTATGCAATAAAAACAGGCATATCTGGGCGTTGGACCATCAGGAAATTATAGGGTTAGAAATCAAGGAAACAAACTGAACTTCCCTCTAGTCCACCCTCGAGCCTATTTCAGTCCAATACTGCATCCTCATTCATCTCTTTTTACAGCATGTTTATTCTCACACACTGCATGGTATAGGACTAGGCGCTAAAATATATAGGATATATATATATATATATATATATATATATATATATATATATATATATATATATATATATATATATATATATATATATATATTTTTTTTTTTTATATTCATGAATCTATCATAACACATAGCTTTTGTGAATCATTATTTATCCATTACCCTACACTGGGAAATGGGGTCGATATCGAAATTGTTAACATAACATAACATCATAATAACATCATTATGGCCTGAATAGCATACTTCAGTCAATAATTAAAACTATTCATTTCTATTAAAAAAAAAAGGCAAAGATGTCCAGCTAATGTCTGTGTGTGTGTGTGTGTGTGTGTGTGTGTGTGTGTGTGTGTGTGTGTGTGTGTGTGTGTGTGTGTCTTGTTTAAAACAATTTTTTTTTTAAAGAATAAAAAAGAATTCCCTTAAATCATATATAACTTTATTTACAACATCCCCATGCAAACAGAGAGCCCGTTATAAAACAACCACCTGCGGCAAAGCAGCCACAGCTACAGCATCCTGCGTGTCGTCGTCATCGGACGGAGAGACGCGCGCGCTCCAGACGCGCTTCAAACAACCTGCGGCGCCGCGTAGTTCAGACGCACGACACCACCATCATCATCACCACAGTGTGGACACCAGGGTGGCCAACACACACACGCATTACCGCTGGAGGATCTGAGATAGACATTGACTCAAATAGACTTCAATTAAATTGATTTAGTGATTTGTGATTAAAGGAAACACAGTCGATGATGGATAGTTCCGAAGAGGTGCAGTCCGTTTCCGAGGAGGCGAGCTCTCCACTCGAGCTGAAGAAAGGGATGTCCATTTTTATTGATGTGAGTACATCTGTGTTTAGCTTGCTGTGTGTGTTTTTACACGTTGCATTTCAATAGCAACGGTATTATGGGCGTTGTTGTTTTTTTAAGTGAAGTTTAGGCCTTTGTAAATAATGGTAGTTTTAGTTTTGGAAATGTGCTTTGAATCAATCAAGGAAACATGAATCCGTGTGCATAGAACTCATGGATATTAAGATATGTGGTGTTTACCTTTCTACCTGAAATGGAAATGATCATGATAATTATAATTAACGTCCCTGAATGTGGAGGGCTCCAATTAGGCCGGCTGGAGATGAAGTATGTGGATTTAACATGGCTGACCTTTCATTTGACCGCCCCATATTACTTATGGGCTGGCCAACCATTTAAGTCAGTAATTGGAATTGATTACCAAATTAATGAATAGTTTTAGTTTAAACAAGCCAACTTGAATCCTAATCCAAACATGCAACATGCCATTTCAGGTGATGAAGAAATATGAAGTGATTAATAAGATGAATGAATGTGGAAAAACAACACACCAATAATCCTTGTGTAATAGGGCTCCTTAAAGCTGTTATAGAAACAAACAACGAATAGCACTGCAATATTAATGATCATCATCATCAATCAAACATCATGCATATCACATAAATGAATGAGATTGCTTTCATGCTTCTCTCCCAAGAGTACTGGCTCTTCTTCATGATGTGTCACCATCTTTGCAGACTTCGTCTACGCACTACTTCGTGATGTGTTCCCCTCTCTCCTCTGCCCCTATAACATGTTTAATGCCCGCCATTAAAACTGTGGCGCTGCTGTTGTGTACACGCAATGAGAAATATGCAGATGAGAGGTGACCAGGGAATGCAGAGGAACGTCTTCTCCTTTAGATTGGAGTTGGTTTTGAATGAGCGGTGTCATTCCTGATGTCTTTCACTCTCTCTCTCTCTCTCTCTCTCTCTCTCTCTCTCTCTCTCTCTCTCTCTCTCTCTCTCTCTCTCTCTCTCCTTCGATCCAGGCACTTTGCTGCGTGTCTGTCTGCTACTGTATCATTAAAACATAGCCCCAAGGCGGTTGTTGTTGTTGTTTTCCCATTTCTTTTAAATAGTATACATGCAGTTGATGGTGTGTGGGTGCAGATGAAAAGCAACTTCATAGTATTTTGTTGTTATGTATTTTGTATAAATAGATATGGTACACCTACATAACACTGTGAGATGGGAGGAAAATGAGAGGAGAGGAGAGGAGAGAGGACCAGAGGTGAGGTGAGGGAGGAGCGGAGGCGAGAGGAAAGGATGCAAGGGTATAGAGGATGCAAGTGGTGAGGAGAGGAGATGAGATGAGAGGAGATGAGAAAAGGGGAGAGGAGAAGAGAGGAGAGGAGAAGAGATGAGATGGCAGAAGTCCATCACAGTGGGGTTGATGTTGAGGACAAAGTGAGCAGCGCTACAGTGCAGCTGGTCATGACTCGTCCATTTCCAAGCTCATGTGGTCATTGCTTGTCACTTACATATCTGGACTCTGGGACAGGGCACCATCAATTATTTATAGACGGGGTGTGATCGATGATTTAGACACACACACACACACACACGCGAAGGCTCAAAAAACGTCTCCGCGGACACAGGGTGTATCTTCATATGCAAAGAGAATTAATAAGGGAAGATATTTTTTTGTGCAAGGTGCACATCGTGAACAATGATATTAAATATTATATTAAAAACATCTCTTCTCTCTTCTGTCTCCAGATCCTACGGAGAGCTGATAAGAATGGTAAGAAAACACTACTTACACATCCCGACACATACACACACACTCATTATTAAATATATCCTCCTGTGTGCATTAAAACAACTGGATGGTTTCTCACTGAAATTCTGATCATGGCTCTCTGCTGATACACTTTCAGTTTCCATGGAAACAGGGGACTGACCATGGCCCGCCATGTTCAGCGTTCAGAGCATCAAAAAACAAAATGTTGTCAAACTAATTTGAGGAAATGACGGGCCGTCATTACTCAGCAGCAATCTAATGTGATGCTGGTTAGGTTGCTGCATGGGCTTGTTTGT